>JAFBJT010092018.1:0-20224 GCA_016785325.1 Chascanopsetta lugubris | reverse complement strand
CTTTGTGGGGGTGGGGTTGTTTTTATCTTTTTGTGGCTTATGTTAATGCGACATGTGCAGCTTTGGTCTTGCGGCTGATCAGAAGAGGAGTCAGTATAAAGAGAGAGGAAGAAGTATGAACTCCACAGGATCTGGGAAGAGCAGCACTGTGTCCAGGTCAGTCCACGTCGCCGGGCTTCTGTCACACGTGTGGCGGCTTGTATAGGAAGTAACGCGCAGGAGGCGGAGACATGGCTGGCTCTCAAACTTCAAAGTAATTCATGCTGATAACATAGACTGTATATAAAGATGGATGTATGCATCCATGACGTCACCCATAGGTTTCTGCCTATGAGGCTCATAGTGGGGGTGGGGGTGAGGGGGGGTTCACTGTCAGCATCTTGCCGACTTCCTAACTCCTCCTAGTTCCTTGGTTCGTCCAAAAATGGGCAAAGAGGCGGAGCCCGTGTAGAGCCGGGGTGGGCTGCTCATGGTGCTGCTGCAGCATCCACAGAATGTGTCTTTAAATATGTTCAATTCACTTCTGAAGTTGATTGATGAATTTTAACATGGGAGTCTATGGGGGGGATTGACTCGCTTTTGGAGCCAGCCTCAAGTGGCCACCCTGTGAACTGCAGGTTTTTCCATATTGGACTCATCCGTCAATGCCGCAGGTTGCCGCTTGGCTAATTCAGAGAACTGGTTGGTCTTTTACCAAGACCCCAATCCTTACCACTCAATTTACCCTTACATCTTAGTAAGTCGCGTAAAAGGGTTTACCTCTTTGGGAGAGAAAGTGCGAGTCATTTTGATCTTTCACATTTAATTTCCACAAATGCTTCACTTGAAACATGCAGGTTGTTTTGTCCTTCGAATTTTCTTTAAAAAAAAAACCCTTCTCTCCACCCATTGGTAGGTACCATGGTTCATGTCATTGTCTGTCATTGAATGTCTTTGCTTCGAGCCTCATTGTTTATGGTTCACTCTCTTACAGCTTAATCAGATGCCGCATTGCCACCAACTGATAATGCAAAAATCCAAATGTCCTACTGTTGCATCCTATTCTTCATTCACTTTGAATTTTGTGAAATATTCCACCGAGGACCCACATTGATTTGCTCCATGAAATTCTGCTTAATTGTGTTTTCCCGACTAAAACAAAAACTTCCCTTTGATCGACGTTGACTGATTTGAATATTTATAACGGCTCTCGTCGGAAATGTTGATAACCTCTTTCCAGCTGTCCTCGCTGAAGCACGTGTCGTCAATATACTCTCATCCTCATATGTAAATCACAGCATCACTAGGTGATGGATTGCACTAACAGTGTGTGGCAGATGACAGTGTTTCAGGAGGGTGGTGATTGGTGAGTGGGAGGGCGCTGTGGTGGCGGTGGTGCTGCTCCTCCTCCTCTGGGTGGGTTGGCAGGCAGGCAAGCAGGCAGGCAGGCAGGCAGCAAGCAGTGGGTGGGGAGGTGCGTGTCTTTTCTCACCCTCAGGGAAGCTGGGCCATCACACTGACTAACCTCCTCATAAGACACCAACTATCCCGTAACCCACTAACCCACTAACGGCAGGCTGTGTGTGAGAGGTACTAACTTGGCTGTCTGTGTTTCCGTAGAGTTTCAGATGTGAGGGAGCAGACAGACGAGCACCCAGAGGAGATCCCACTTACCCTGCGGTTAGACAGACTAACTAACCAGCAGCTCACTCACTCACTCAGCAGCTAGCTGTCTGACCAGTTAATGACTCACTGACTGTGTGCATATGTGTGTATGTGTGTGTGTGTGTGTGTGTGTGTGTGTGTTTGCACAGTGTGTCAGAGCTGCTGGACCTGTACGAGGAAGACCCTGAGGAAGTCCTGCTAAATCTTGGTTTTGGTCGCGAAGAACCCGACTTATCCTCCAAGGTTCCCTCGAGGTTCTTCAACAACTCCTCGTCAGCGAGAGGCATCGACATCAAGGTATGAACAGAGACTGTGTGAAAAGATGGTCGCAGCGTCCGTGATGTCACCCATAGGATTCTGCAGAGTGCTATGAGTCTCGGGAGTGGGCGGTTCCCTCCTACTTCCAGGTTCATCCAAAAAAATGGGCAAAGAGGCGGAGCACAGTTGGAGCTGGGATCGGGCCCATGGTGCTGTCGCTGCATCCACAGAACGTGCCAGGTCGGCCCGGTTGTCACTCAAGAGGCCACGCCCCTTAATTATGCATGATGATATCAAACCTCCATAGAAGGGAATACATTGCAGTTTGATGAAGTGATGCCACTTCATCAAAATAGTGGAAGGAAGTCATCAGGTCATTTCGATGTATCCTCTGGGAACCCTGAATGTGAATATGAACCTCTGTTTTAACGCAGGTGGCGCAACAGACGTGTATTAGATGTGTCATTATGTCAATCACACTGTATAGATACTGTTTTGTAATGACATCACTTCCTGTCTCTAACCTGCAGGTCTACCTGGGAGCCCAGATGCAGCGCATGGAGCTGGAGAATCCCAACTTCGCTTTGACTAGTATGTACCCATATAATATCTACAGCACTGCTTCATCTGCTCCAGTATGCGCAGTTCTACTGCCAAACAATCTGGTGCACAGGAGTTCTCCTCTGTGTTACTATGTGCTCTACTTTCTA
Source organism: Chascanopsetta lugubris (assembly GCA_016785325.1). Classification (NCBI taxonomy): domain Eukaryota; kingdom Metazoa; phylum Chordata; class Actinopteri; order Pleuronectiformes; family Bothidae; genus Chascanopsetta; species Chascanopsetta lugubris. Next base: position 17,612 of record JAFBJT010092018.1, on the reverse strand, counting down.
CTCTGGTGAATCTGAACACATTGTTACTGCAGTGTATGTTTCACCATGGTGGAGGTTCACATCCCAAACCTGTAGAGGAAGTGAGGAAGTTCAAAGTGGGTTTGTTTGTATGTGTGTGTGTGTGTGTGTGTGTGTGTGTGTGTGTGTGTGTGTGTGTGTGTGTGTGTGTGTGTGTGTGTGTGTGTGTGTGTGTGTGTGTGTCCTGTTCCCAGTTTTATTGTGGGGTCCTTCAGCCCTGTTAGCTGTTCTGCCAATTGCCTGGACAACACCGCCCGCAAGGACAAAGATCTGCTTGTCCCTGACATACACACACACACACACACACACACATACGCATACACACACACACACACACACACACACGCGCATACGCATACACACACACGCACACAACACACACACACACACACACACACACACACACACACACAGACACACATGCATACGCATACACACAAACACACACACACAGACCACTCAGACCACACAGACGTGCTGTGCTAACATCCTGGCCTCATTTTGTTTTCAACCTTGTGTTTCCATGAAGGTACTTGCGCACTAATTGACACACACACACACACACACACACACAGCTGATCCTCCTCTTTCTGACAGTTTAACTGCCTTGTTTCTGTAAAGAAGGGTTGACCAAAGATCCTGTGTGTCTGAGACGATAAATCACTCTGTCATCAAAAAGTTCTTAAAAAGACAGAATTTTCACCTCCGTGTTCGTTTGTCAAGTTTGACAAACGACAAGTTTGAGTTGATGATGCTCAGCCCACATGCAAGCTTCAACAGGGAAGAAACAGATTTAAACTAGAATGAGTTTCTCTGTTGTTTTGGCTGATATTGTTTATTTTTGTTTATTTCTGCCTCCAGATTTGGAGGGTATATTTTCTCATTGATGTTTGTTTATCTGTTATCAAGCAGCGTTTAGCAAAAACTATTAACAGGATTAACATGAAACTCAGTAGTAGGATGTGGTGTGAGTCAGGGATGAAACTATTACATTTTGGTGCAGATCCAGGAATTTTTTGCTCTTATTTTCTGAGAGATGTTTTTGGCACAAATGTCTGTGGGAATATTTTTTATTGATCTTTATAAAACAACATTAGACATATTTGGAGAGTTTATATTGATGGCTATGCGCAGTTTGTTTCTGCCTGACTGAATTAAAGGGGCCAGGATTTTGCCTTGATGGGGATATATATATATATATATATATATATATATATATATATATATGTGTGTGCTTTTCTAGTTGACCCTGTGTTAGCCTTCCCTTTGCCGATTGCTCCATCTCTGGTTTTGGCATTCACCCTCTGGAAGCTGTTGCTGTCTTGAATGAATGAAACATGATGAATGATGAAGTGAAACATGTTTTTGTGCGAATCCTCAAAAACGTTTGGTGGGCGGCTGTGACTCACTGTGATTCACTAAGCGAAAGGGGTGTGACACAATGACTAGCTCCTCCTCCATATGCCACAGTGTCTTTGGGCATGAGACTAAACCTAACAGGCTGATTGAGGTTTAGTTAAGATTATTAAAGTGCTGTATTCATGCTGTCAGTTTACCAAAAGGCCTCACAACAGCACAGCTATCGATTTACAACCAACTCAAATAACTTCCTGTACAGTATTTGACCTATGATGACAAACAATGCAGGTTATCAGATAAGCATTGCATTGGTTTATTTGTCAATCATGTGTCATTGTACCGCCCAATGTACTGCCATTTTGCACAGTCACTCCCTTTAAATTCCCCATATCAGATGAGACATGATTAAACAACACCCTCTCACCAGTTTTTGTATCGTAACACTGACTTAAATCAAATGACTTGGACTGTTCTGTTAAACTATAGGAGCTGTTTATACAGTATTTGCCAAAAGTACAGTGTGTTGGATTTAGTGACATCTGGTAGCGAGGCTGCATGTTGCAGCTGAATACACCTCACCTCACCATTCCCTTCCAAGCGTGCAGCAGAGAACCTATTGTACTGTAGTCCTCGGTTATCCAAGGCTACTGTAAAAACATGGCGGGACAACATGGCGGCCTCCACGGAGAGGACCTGCTCCTGGTGTAAACTTGTGAGGCTCCTTTTTAGGGTCACGACAGTAACAACAACAGTTCGTATATTTTGAGAACAAAATAAAAGAGTGAAAACATAACACGGCTTAACTTATTTTGAATTTGTGCCAGTAGACATATTTGAATTCAGTGCGTCACACTGGACCTTTAATAAGTCGAATAGACACAGATGTGGCATTGAACTTCCATAGTAGCAACAGTGACACAGCAATTTCCAATGTGTACACAAGTAATGGGGAAATTTGAATTAAGAGAATTAGAATTAAAAAGAAAATAGAAATGATGAAATTCAAATATTGTATCATAAAAATAGTCTGTTGTGAATGAATGAACATCTGTGTCTCTCTCTCCTCCAGCTGTGGCCGTGTCCTTTCCCCCACAGCAGCAGTGTTATCACAGGCTGCAGATGTTCGCTCACACAAAGCGTCGCAGTCGCTGGTATCGACAGGAAGTTCATACTCCAAACATCGGAGTTATAGAACTTCCTTGTCTCTGAAACCCGCACCGCCGTTCACGCGGCTGCAGACTCTGCAGTCTCTGGTGGCTCTTATGTTCCAATTGTCGCCCGGCATCTTATCTCAGGATCGTTATCCGATTTCCTCGTTATCTCCAGATGACAACAGAACTGAGTTACAAGCAGGTTGATGGAATGTGGCACAGTGAAGTGAGTCAGGAGAGGAGTGGCGCAGTCGCTTTGAAAGACTGAAAAAGTGAAAATAAAAACAAAACAGCAACAGGACCGAAGAGGAGTTTGTTCTCCCTCTGAATCCTCACTGGATCGCTGACGCCGTCACATACACAGGCTGTGACACAGAGCTCCATCTTTGGTGCCCCTCTGTGGTCGGGGGATAAAATGACAAAGGCAGGGAGCAGCATGTGCGGCTGAGTCGGCTGTTATTGGGGTGTTTGTTTATTTGTTTGTTTGTTTTTGTTGATTTGGCTGCTGTGAAAACCGTCAGCTTGCCTCGGAGACGGTAAGAGCTGGGAAAAATCGTTTTGGATTGAGCTGTTGAGATGTCTCGCCTTGTTGATGTTGAAAGTTTAAAGGTGTAGTATGCAGGATTTTCTTTAAACAGACACACAAAAGTAGTCCCTCTCAATCACCTTTAAGTAACCACTTGAAGGGTGTGGTCGTTTATGTACCTGCAGACACGCTACTCTCTGCCTGTGTTTCCTCATTACCTAATTGTTCTGTTGTGTCTGAGATTAGCGGTTAGCTGCTGAAGTAGCAGTACAACAAATGTAACATCCCGACAACAGTGTGGCCCGCCTCATGCGTTGTTCACACACCAGGCTGTACTGATGTTATCTAGCAAGGGAGGAGTTCTACAATCTCCAATCAACAAATCTGGCATACTATACCTTTAACGTGTTTGCACAAACATGCAATTGTAAATCTCATGTTTTAGAGGTCTGCACAAACTGCCATAAGCGGCCCTTAGAGCTAGCTACCTCACGTCTGCTTGTTTAACTGACAGCTCCCGCGCGCGCCAGAGTAAACAATAGTAAACAAAAAAAAAGGCAGCAGAATTCCTTTCAGCACAAGTTCGCACCATTCAGAGGGAAACACACCTTCAGACTGAACCAGTTTCAATCCGGATCGGTTTCTTTGTCCTGCAATTAAAACGTCTGCCAAAAGAATCCTGGGAATGATCACAGACTGCTCTCTGATTTGCCCTGGATGTACGATCATGTGCAAAAGATGCTTAAATGTAATCAAAGAGAAAATGCCTTCAAAACAATGTTCCATTTTTAATGTGTGTTTAAGGGGCAGTTTGTAGCTCTTTGTGACATCCAGGGGTGAATTTGCATAATGCAGGTGGACCCCCCCCCCCATATCAGAGGATCTTTAGTAGCCTTCAGTTATAGTAATAGTTCCTTCTGCACTACTGTAAAAACATGGTGGTGCAACATGGCCGCCCCCATACAGTGGACCCTCTTTAAGACTAATTGTAAATTGTGCATTCTAGGCACCTCCGGGTCATTTTCCGCACAAGAAAATGTAGACATACTAGTTTAAAGTGCATTTTTCCAACAGAAGCCGAAATAGAATTACATAAGTGTCACGTACTTGACCTTCGTTTGAACCCAAGCGTAGTTCAAAGAAAAATCGTACATCGAATCAAACGTTGAATAACAGCGGTTCTCCTCGGTACACTTGAACAGTTGGCAGGTCGCTCCAAACAGCTTTGATAGCTTGCACACTTCAGTCCCAGTGTCTCGGAGCTGCATGTGGGTCAGACCATGTTCCAGGACTCTTTGTTCCTCTTGTCTCCAAAGATCTTTATGGGTCTGGCTGCAGGTCAAAGGTCATTGTCATGCTTTACAGTTCTATCTAGGGACTGTAGCACGACAGTCCCTAGATAGTGATGAGTAAGAATTTCCTGTAACTTTTGCGTCCTTACTTTATATATCACGAAAGGTGCCAGTGAAGCATTCGACCGCCTCTGAGGGCAGGAGCTTTTATAGCTGGTATGAAATACCCGAGTGAGGAGGATGAGGAAGAGGGCACTTATTTTTCGACAGGAGAGTGCCTATAAACACACTGTTGTCTTAATTGACCAGCAGAGGGCGACCCCCTAGACTGCAATGAGAAGTGGGTGGTCTCGATCTCTGTTTTCCAAACAACACAGTGTTCATCGTCGTATCCTCAAGGGCTTACGCAGGCTCCGCCCCCTTGCTCCTCCAAATGAAAACAAAAACAAAAACATGATGGGGCCAGACCAAATAACAGACTATTGGCTTGGTTCATAATCCAGTGGGTGGCGTCACTGTTGGTTGCCATCGGTTACAGGTGCACTGGAACATGGCAGCCAGTGTTTGAGTCTCTGTGAGTTATTATTTTCAAGCATTTTGGTGACATAAAGGTGCAGTATGTAAAATTTATGAGGAGCTATATACTTTTATTGTATCATGTGTTGTATTGTAATCTCAAACCAAAGCAAGATTTTTTATAAATCATTTCGAGGTCTTCTAAGTGGGTCCTCTTCTAAAGTAATTTTTTTTTCAGTACCACCGCTGAGAACAAACTGAAAACTAGCTTAGCTAGGATGAGTCATGTTTTATGTCTCTGAAGACCACCATACATTCTCCCTGATACTTAGAAAGGAACAGTTGATTGCAATCTGCAGCCTCACCACTAGAGGTCACTACATCCTACACTGTGGCACCTTAAACATGGTTTTCTATCCAAAACTTCATATCAGAACTTAATGTTTTATTTTCAGTGAACTCCTCCTTTAACAGCCTTTGTTCTGTCTGTGGTTCATGGAAGTGTTCTTTTCCAGAACATTCTCATACTGTCTCATCGTTTCCCTGGATCCCAGACTCTTCTCTCTGTGTGTGTGTGTGTGTGTGTGTGTGTGTGTGTGTGTGTGTGTGTGTGTGTGTGCTGTTGTTGTTTGTTATGTAATCACTGTTCTCACCATTAGCCTGAATCTCTTGGGATGAAGAGTAGTAAAAGAGAGCGTACGTGTCGTTTTCTCTGATTCTTCACTTCCTGTTTGAGGATCCTAAGAATGAGCGTTAGCGCCGAGTCAGCACTGGACAGGAAACACACTCACTGAGTATTAATATCGTCACACATGGCTGCTGTAATAAGAGGTTCATGTTCTGGAGTCGTACACTGAGCGGACTGAAATAACTGAACTGAGTCTGAATCTCAAGACTTTCCATTTTTGTTGCATCTTTTCCTCTTTCATCTTTTTAAAGGGATATTCCACAGATGAAGAAAAACTAATCGAAAAGCATCGCATTGACATATTTTATTTATGATATTATATTTATATATATTTAAGTATTTTATTAAAGGTTTAGCAAACTCCATATACCACAGACACTGGTGTCATCACAGCTCCCAAAAGTAAAACCAAATGATCGCCCCCTAGTGTTTGGCCCCAGCACCGCACTTGGTGAATCTTGGTCTCATGAATGATCCTTGATGTTGATGCGTCAGCCATTTTATTTTACAGTTCATTGTTCATACGTCTAGTACTATTGTTTACTTTATATTCATTTTCATGTCACTACATTTTTATTTTCTTGTGCTTTCAGATTTGAGTGTTATTTGATGACAGTCAGATATTCATATAATATATTAAATGCCTTTTAATGTATGTTTTAAATCAGGTTTTCATTGTAGCTACATTTTTAGGTCTGGTCCTCTCTCTTCATATTTCTTCATAAAATCACAAATAAAATTAAAAAAACTTTAAAAATTAGCATATCTGTTCCAACCAGTCTAAAGCCCCTGCAGTATTAATCATGGGAGTTTTCCTCCATCAGGGCCAGTTCATCTCTGTCAGGCCCTCATCTTCACTTTGTGACGTAACCTCCAAGTTAAAGTATCAGCCTGCAGATCTGGAGTGAGAGTTTGGGATGGGAGGTCAGAGGTCGGCCTGTGAAGAGGGAGCAGACGGGCCTGTGCGTTGGCTGCGTAACATCAGTGCGAGTTATGAGGCGTTTACAGAGCGACGGACAGAAGACAGAAGTCTGCGTTTCATAATCGACCGACACGTATTTAGACAGCGAGCGATGGAGCAGAGGAGGGGAGGAAGGAAGGAAAGTATGCAAGTCATCATCCTGTTAAAGATGAGAGTGACAGCTCAACTTACATAACCATAGAAGAAGAAGACAACAGAGGGCGGAGCGGCTGCCATGGCTGCATTCAGTCCCAATATGGAGCTTTAAACTTTTACATATTAGTGGGACGACAGGTGTTTCATCAAAATCTACCAAGCAGAGTCAAGTGTCATTTTCTACATTTTAGCGGAGCAATGTAAGAGTCCAGAGTTTTCCGATATTTGAGCGATGGTCATTTTACATCAGATTGTGGACATAAAGGTGTTATTGACAGTTTTGAGAAGTTTTGTTCTCATGTTTTTATGCGTTTCTCTAGTTTGTCGCTGGAAATGTGAATAAACCAGAGGAGGATGTCCTCTGGTTTATTACAAACTCAGCTCAGTTCATCCGTGCAAAATCCAGATGCATCCAACGCACATTTTAGAATTTTGTGAAGTGTTCTTTTTCTCTCCTCACTGGCAATTGTTGGGTCTTTGAAGGAGAATTCGCTCTACCACTTGTCTTGTGTACTCTTTGTGGAATTTCATGCACATTCATTCTCTGGGGATGCGACTGAATATCTGTGTTGAACTGATGTTTGTTGCAGAGTGCTTTAAAAAAAAAAAATAAATAAATAAAATACCCAACAGCAGGAAACATCCAGTAACATCGTGACAGCTGCAGTGACATGCGACTGATCTCACTGCCAAACCTCTCAACACGAGTCTCTTGCTGTCATTTCCACTCCATAAAAATTGTTGTTTTTGTCTCTCTCAGGTCGTTTCCGTCAGATCGAGGTCTTAACCACCGTTGCCAACGAGTTCTTCCAGCTCTACAGTCAAGTGTCTGGTCAACCCATCCAACGCATCAACTCCAAGGACCAAGGTAAACACAAGCCTCTACTGTCAATTCTCATCATGTGATTTTCACATTTGTTTACCTTGAAACAGGCTCGTGATACCGCCAGACTTGCATTCAATGTGTTTTCCATTTGTATGTCACTCAGGAGGAGGAGAAGGAGGGGCAGGAGACGGAGGAGTAGGAGGAGGAAAAGGAGTAGGAGGAGGAGGTGGTGACAAGGTGTCTCCTCCTCTGAAGAGGAACAACTCGATGCTGAACATTGCCAAACTTCTGAAGAAAAGCTCCAGCAAAATCAACCTGGTGGCTGCCGCCTCCGAGTCGCCCGAAGCTCAAACACATAATCCACATGCTCGACTGAACGGACACGCCCCCTCTGATCACGCGCACACCAACGGTCACGCTCACGCCGGCACAGACAAGGAAGGTTCCATGACCGACGCCGACCAGCAGGGGGAGACAACTTGTCAGAAACAGCAAGAAAGTCCACAGAGGCAGTCGCCCTCCCGCAAGAAAGACGGCTGTCCCCTGGCAACGGTTACCGAGGAAACCAATGGGGATGGAGAGACGGACTCGCTGACGGACAACAGGTAATGCTGCATGCGCTGGTCATGGTCACCAAGTAGACATTTAAATGTGTAGTGTGTGGGATCGAGGGGCATCTAGTGGCGAAGTTTGGTGTTGTATTATTCCCTTCCCACTCACTTCCTGCTCCTTTCAGGTTAATAAAAACAATAAATTGGGGGTAATTATACATTAATAAAAACAACAGTATATTTGTGTTATATGAGAATGGTACAATAGTTTCACCCGAAACGTACAAACTGAACCTTTAAATCACTTTTGCTTTAAATCAGTCCCAAGCAGGACGACACGGGTGCAGCAGCCAACAGAGATCACCCACCGGAGTCAGCTGATCTCCAGCCAGCCAACCAGAGAACAGAGGAGAGGCCTTGTGTGGTTGGAGAGGAGAAGAGTCTGACCTCAACCCCGGTGAAAGCAGCTCACGCTCTGGCTCCGCCTCTTCTGGCTCAGCTCCGAACTGAACACACAGACTCCTTCGATATGGAGGAGGTTGGGACTTTTCCGCTTTGGTCGTATTTGAATGTGTAAACCTGCAACGTCACATGCATGGTCGTCCTTTAAATGTCACTGTGTTGTTTGTTTACCCAGATCCAGAGTAACGACGATGAGGGTCTGCCCACTAGATCATCCAGAGCCACTGGTGAGTTCACTTTACATTTGCATTTTTAAAACCCAGCAGTTATTTGTCTCTACTGTTTTCCTTTCTAACAGTATTATTATTCCCCTCGTACATTGGGCCACCCGCAGATCAGAGGAATAATGTGAAATGGCAAGAAGAATAGTGAGTGTGCATGAGACAAATTAGAAGAGGCCAAATGTTGGAATGAATACAAATCAGTCTAAGCTTTACTGACCCCTAGAGGGCACTCAAGTCCCTGTAGTTTGTCCTCAGTTTGATCACATGTCAAACTCTTGCCTGAAGCGTTTTTAAAGAATGTATGAATTGCTTACTGAATTTTCTAATAGCTTGAAAAGATAAATGCATCTTTATGAAAAGGTAGATTCCGATATCTTATTTCAATAAATGTACCTCAATCCTCGTGAGACTTTTTAAAATGCAAACTAAATCCATTCGTGTGTTAATTATTATTTCATTGCACCGGATCCATTGAGAATATGTACAGTGTTTGCATGTCCTGCCACCTGCTGGACAAATGAGACACTGCAGAAATAACCCTGTTATTGTTTGTTTCACTCAGATCTGCTGAGGACAGTCAGTCAGCAGTCAGACAGCAGCGGTTTTGCTGAGGAGCAGTCAGCTGACTCCAACAGTTTCCTGAAGGTTGTTTGTTTTGTCTAATATGGAAAGAAACCAACATTGAATATTTCAACATTGAGTAACCCATGCTAAATGTATTTGACTTAGGTGCAGGAAAGCAGTGACAGCTGCGACAGCGAAACCACAGTGACATCGCACCCGTCTCAGGATGTGGCCACGCCCCTTGCCCAGGAGCATCCAGTGTTTGAGATGCCAGAACCCAGAATAGAGGAGGAGTCTGCACCTGTTGAGGAAGATCCGGCTGCAGCTCTGGCTCCAACTTCAGTTTCAGTTTCAGCTCCAGCTCCAGATGCTGAGAGGACTAGCTCCAAGGAAGAGGAAGAAGAAGAGCATGATAGGAGTCCAGAGGAGGTTCTACAGTATACGGCTCACTATTTCTCCAGGAATACAGTGGTAACGCTGCAGGAGGAGATCCAAGAGGTAGAGGTAGAGGAGGAGGAGGAGAAGGAGGAGGAGAAGGAAGGACCTGCAGAGGGAGTAGACACGAGTAAACCAGAACCTGGATCAGAATCTATGGTAGAGCCAGAACTGGAGGGAGAGGTTTCTCCGGAGGCATCTGCTGCAGAACAGGAACCACAGGACATGCAGAATCCGCCTGAGACGGCTGCAGACACACAACCACCCGCGGAGGGGGTGGAGGCCGAGGACGAGGACCAAGAGGACGCGGTCTCCCTGGACCTGTCTGAGATGTCCATCCCTCCTCCTCCGCCCTCTCCGGTCCTCAGTGCACTGATGAGAGCCAACCACCACCACCTGAGAGGGACTGGGCCGCAGGTGGACCCCATGCCCAGCGAGATGCCGCTCACCCCAGGGAGAGGACGAGGGAATCGGCGCTTCCCCATGCAGAGGTCCTCCTCCCTGCCCTCCTCGCTCCTCTCGCCCTCCCGGGTGGTGTCCTCCGTCCGGATCCAGTTCGGACGAGGCCAGGCGTCCTGCAGCCTGCCCAGGTACTGCGTCAGATACGCCCAGGAGGACGGCAAGGACGAGGTAGAGGTGGACGGACAAACTAACTGTTTATCTACTCTGATAATTAACCCCAATTCCAATCAACCGCCACGGCTTCCCCCGGATCCCCCGATCGCTCCCCCGAAACCCATCCCACGTCACCTGCTTCAGTCCTCGGGCTTCAGTCCTCCTCCTGATTGGTCACCAGTAAGCCGCGCCCACTCCTGGACCTCCCAGAGCATCCCTGACCTCACCTCTTACCACAACCTCCCACCTAATCCCCAACAAAACATTCCCGCCAACCAAACCCAGCGGAGTTACAATCCGGGACAGACGTTTCCGTATCCTGATTTATCGTCGCTGCACCGAAACCCTAGTCCTAATCCCAGTCCGAACCCCAGCCCTTACCCCTTCTCTATGAATCCTCCTCCACAGATCCCCTCCAATCTCTATCCTTTTGGCAGTCTTCCAAACCTCCATCACCATCATCCCGTGAACCACCATTCCAGTATGACCAGTCTCCACCAGCCTACAACCCCCACAATCCCACCGTATGGCAGCCTCTCCAGTTTGCACCATCCGCCTGCCTCAGTAGCTCCGCCCCATCACACCAATCTGGGCAATTTACACCACACGGCTCCCATGATGCACCACCAAAACTACAACCCTGCGTACGGTCATCAATCACCCTATCACGCTGCTCCCAATGGCTCATTGTTTCCCTCTCCTTACCCTGGTTACCATGGCTACAGCTCAAACCCACACATGCCATACGCCACCTCCACCCCACAGTACCCGCTGCTGGGCCCGGAGCACGGCCTGCACCAGGGTCTGGCTCCTCCCACCCCAGGTTTCCACCCGGGCCTGGCCTCGGCCTTTGGCCCCCACACGGGGCTCCATCCTCCAGGTCTAGGACTTAACCAGGGCCCGTCCACCACAGAGATGCAGCTGAGGAGAGTTCTGCATGATATTAGAGGCACCGTTCAGAGTCTGGGCCAGGTCAGTCCTCCTCAATCCCAGTTTTCCATCGGTTTCCTTTTGTCTTATTTCATAATAATTCTAATTTTTGCCATTTTGACCCTAAAATATATCCATGCAATAACTATATCCCTCTCCCGCTTTTACTATCCCTCGCTAATCAACATGCCAAGCTAACTTGGCTAGTACGACGCTTGTGTTATTTCTGTCTTCTCATGAAATTCAAAATCATGAATATTAATGTAATATTTCAAATGTTTTCACTGAAGTCGTAGTGAAGTGTCTGCGGATAAACACATCGTCACACACTTCTAGTGACTCATTAACAAGTGACTGAGAGTGGCTGCCTTTGAAGGAGTCTACATACGGTGGACTTTGTAGAACATTCCGTGTTCTGTCCTTTTCTGTGATTCAGCAGTACTCTGCTGCTCCTCTGACCATCCTACACTTCCGTCCAGTGTGTTCTGTCGTCGGCTCTTTGTGTTCGTCCTTCTACCGTGACACAACTCTCCTCTCCTTCCAGAACCGAGTCAACACTCCGGACATATTCAGTGAAAACGCAGCAGCTCTGCCCAACCACCAGGTAGTGTTGTCTCTCAGCGTATATGCTGTGTGTGTGTGTGTGTGTGTATATATATATATATATATATATATATATATATATATATGTATATATATATATATGTGTGTATATATATATGTATATAATTTATATTTATAATTTGCACTTCCATGACTCAAACATGACTCAAACCTGAGGACAGAATATGTCACTACCAAGTCCTCCATGTTTGCATACATAACATCATTCTGTGTTCAGTGTTATATAATAACAAAAAATGAAGCTTTGCTTAACCACACATTTACATGCTGTTGGTTTGAGGCTGTTTCCATGCTGGAGGCTACAAGTTGAACTGCTGTGATCTCCACTATCAGTACGGTCAGCTCTTCCTCATCTCTCTTTTTTCTTTTTTCAGTCTTTGGCGGAGTTTCAGCAGAGGAGGCGGAGTCTGAACTTGTTCCGCAGTCAGATGACGGATCTGGAGCTGTCAATCCTTCGCCAGCAAGCTCTGGTCTACAAACACCTGAGCCCCGCAGACAGGTGACTCATAACAACAAACAGCACAGTCACCCACAACGAGTTTACTCTACATGTGAGGCCATGATTCAAAACAAACTTTGACTCATGCGCGCATGTATGTTTTGTGTGTGTGTGTGTGTGTAGGTTGGAGCTGGAGCAGCTACAGTCTCTGAGATCAGCCGTCAGAGAAGAACTACAGGAGTTGGAGCAACAGCTGGAAGATCGGCTGTCACAACAAAGGGTATAATTTAGTGTGATTCAAAAGTCCTTTTTAATGATGACAAATTAAAACGGGATGTTTATGAATTCACAATGAAACCAACTGAACCTGACAAGCCATCATTGCATCAAACTTAGTGTTACAGATCAATTCTTTGACGTCTTAACAGTCACAAGTTGGTGAAATTGAAATCAGTTTTTTAGTTTAGAATAAAGTCCTGCCTTTTCTTACGCATACACATGTATTCACATTGTTTTACAAGTTATCTATTATTTATTTGATACTTTATTTCACATAAATGTAGAACTTGTAAAGACAAAATCTGGAATCAGTATCAATATTACCTGAATCTTTGGTCATTGGATTCAGAGTAACATGGAGGCACATGGTCATTATCCTTTGATGTTGACTCTTGAGGGACCATAGTTTTGCCACACGCCACTTTGACCTCAATGGAAAAGTCTGGTGTTATTTGACATTGATAACAATGTTGTCCCTCTGCTCCCTTCTTCAGAGTCTCCATAGCGACGGCAGCATGGACAGTCTGTCCACTGCCTCTGCGCTCAGAGCTATGGAGCCGGTCAGTGCGCACACACACATACACACACATATACTCGCACACACTCACACACACATACACTCACACACACACCCACTCACACACATTCATATATATGATACGAAGCTAATAATGAGTTGGTCCAAGCTTATGCTGTTAACCTCTGTGTCCAGGTGTCGGATCTCCTCAGAGAGCAGCTCTTCCTCCAATCAGAGCTCAACTACGACGGCCACACTCCCACCACCGACCCCTCCACCCGATCGTCCAGCCCTGTGCGGGGAAGAGGAGGAGGTGGAGGAGGAGGAGGGGAGAGCGAGCAGGGTCAAGGCGTGTACCGGGCGTCCATCAACATAACACCTGCTCTTCCTCCTCGACCCAACATGCGTCTCGAGGAAGAGGAGGTGGGAGAGAGGGATGGAGGCGGAGCGGGAGGAAGAGGAGAAACACCTGTGGAGGCAGCAGCAGCAGCAGGAGGAGGAGGAGTGAGGGTGGAGAACCTACAGCAGCTTATCAGAGAGGTGAGTCAGCAGCTTTACATCGGAGTAAGTGAACTGACACTGATCTATGGTTAAAGATACATTCCCTGGGATTTAGCGACACCTAGTGGTGAATTAGAAGACCACGGCCGACTTCAAATCGCCTGTTTCTGCCTTTTTCCAGATTCGGGAGAGCGTGGCGCAGGAGGTCCGGCGGGAGATCTACAGCGAGCTGCTGGCTACGGTGTCGCCACGGCAATCGCCTCTGCCCCCCATGCAGCACCACCTGTAGCCACGGCAACAGCCGCGCACCCGCCCCGACTGGGCCTTCGGGCCTTAGTAACCACAGCCTAAGCAGCACCACTGTCTGTCTATAACACTGTATAGCTGAGTAACACTGTCTGTGTGGAACACTCCGTATGTGTCTGTAACACTGTATGTCTGTAACACTGATGATGCAACATGTGAGCAGCCCCGCCCACCTCGCCCCAGAGCGCACGCTCCGATGGGCGGACAAGGAGAGGGAACTTCCACTGTCTCGGTTGGCTCGACTGAGTCTGGTGTGACGCATGCTGGGAAAGCCCGGTCCTCTCACGCCGCCTCTTCCCTCGGCCTCCCTGTGAGGAATCAAAAATGTGTTTTTCCCCAACATCCTGTTTACTTTTTTTTTTTTTTCCCAAACGGATGTGATCAAAGTCCACTAGCTCTGATACTGAGAATTTCAACTGCTAACAGCACTACTACCACCACCATCATCACCACTACTAATCTGACCAAATTCCTCGAGCCATTGATCTCGGTCTGAGGGTATTGGCAGGTTTTAAAGGCTCAGTGTGTGAAGTTTAATCAATAACAATAGCTGAATCTCGCTCACCGGGCCTTTAATATTTCCTTTTCGTTTCAACTCAATACTGCTACTCTGCAAATAATTATTGGTGGCAAGTATTTGAATATATCGTCAGCCCACTTTCCCTTTGAAGTACTCTAAGTGCCTTACTCTTTTAATCTGTGCACCTGTGCCTTTTAGCTAGAGAGACGTTTTTTAAGAGAATCTGTTGAGAGACAAACTATTTCTGACCTTAAAGTTACTCGTCCCATGCACATTTCATCCTAATGGGAGGTTTTCAGAGGGATTTAAGGTAAATCACCAAGCATTACTGTCGTCATCATCATCATCATCCTCCTCCTCCTCCTCCTCCTACTCACTCATGGTGCCTCTCTTCCTCTTGCATCTCTCACAACTGATTCAGTTCATTTTCATGTTTTACCGGAAAGTTCGATCGTAGATATTTTACATCTGTCTTTGTTGCGGTAACTTGTTCAACATCAGGAACTCGACAAGTATCAGAGAGAAACTGTTGTGACCCTGTCTGTGATGAACCTCCTGGTCCTGAAATTGAGAAAAATAAGTTTATCAATCAGTGAATGTATTTTTTTTTTTAGGTTCATTCATGAGAAATAGCTCCAATGCTAACGGCTGCTAAAACTACACCTGTGAACACGATACATGTGAATCCAAAAATGTCCATTTATTGGAGCGCGGACCATTTCCTGTGCTAACCGAGCTGGGCTAGCAGCCCTTGTGCTAAGCTAGGTTAAACTCGTGTAGCTGTTCTCTCATTGGTTGAAAGTGATGAGGTCAGTGTGTGATGTCATGAGGTGCTGAGGACGTCGGAGGATGCTCTATATTAAGGCAGTGGCAGGTTTTAGTATGTTGCATGGAGGAGGTGATGATGATGATGATGATGTAATGACAGAGGGAGGGGCTT
Organism: Chascanopsetta lugubris; assembly: GCA_016785325.1. Taxonomy (NCBI): domain Eukaryota; kingdom Metazoa; phylum Chordata; class Actinopteri; order Pleuronectiformes; family Bothidae; genus Chascanopsetta; species Chascanopsetta lugubris. The sequence continues at coordinate 2,212 of JAFBJT010092018.1, read as the reverse complement.
AGTGAGCCGACAGTGTAGCCCAATCCTTAGCGGTGCTAGCATGTTTGCGTCACGTTGTCTGTGTGCAATAGAATGAACTTTAAATACACTATCATCTGAAGATTATTGTTAATAAATCCCAATAACTCACTGCTTTACATTTCAGGTGTGATCAAGACGTCCCACGTCACTTCAGCACAAACTGTCTATATGTACCTTTAACACAAACGTATCTGAATCTTGATGGTTTTTATTTGGGAGAAACTAAAACGTCTCCCTCCTCACACACAAAGGAAAGGACTGATCCATCACCGGTTCACTCACTGAACTTCTCTTTGTGTGTCTATTGTCTTTGTGTTTACTCAAAAGGATTTGGAAATATGCACTCGGCTCCCTCCATAGCTGAGCACGATTGGTTGATGGACCCGTCAATCAAGACAAACACACCCCAAATGCCTTTTTTTTTTTACTCTTTGTCATTGTTATGAAAAGTGCCACACAGACTCACTTTAGATGTTTTGATATTATCTACTGAAAGCTGAACTTTGTGTACATTAGTGTCCGTTTTTGATATTTGGGAGAAATGTAAAGAGAATCGGAGTCAAAGGTCGACACACCTACGATCTGGAGTCTTTATCCAGCGGGAGCTGTCACGTGACTGGTCCACAACGTTTTTAATTGGACCTTTGACTGTTTGATTCTCCTCATTGTTTGTGTTTATAAAAAACTTGTGTTGTTGTCTTTCTTTGACCACAAACTGCTCTGCTGGACAAACACTCACTGTGAGCTCCAATGCTTTTTCCCTTTCTTTCCCCACCAATCGAGAATAGGTCACACACACATGCACATACAACTAATTACACTACTCTCGGTTTCTATTCATTTCCATTGATGTCTATCAATAATGATGTGTATTTTGTACTGATGTCTTGTCAGCGGGATGCAGGGAGGGATCACTCTAGAGATAAGAATAATAAAGAAGTATTTATTTTCAGTACAAATGTGTGCCTCGGCTTATGATTATTATTCAGATTAAAGCCCATAGTAAAACAAATTAGAACAAAGATAACAAACATAAATGTGTACAATACTGCTATGATTCATTAAAATTGAGTGAATATGTTCTTAATAATAAACCTGAATATATTAAAAACTCATAAGTAGAATAAGCAGAAGTTCAAAGACCCGACTTCAAAGCTCTTCAAAGCCATGAGCGTTTGAGGAGGTTGTGACATCATCACCACCAGAGGGCGATACAGACCAGCCGTCGAACCGACTTGAGCATTTATTTTGAAATCCGGACCACGAGTCCTCCTGACCCGGAACTAGAAGAAGTTTTCCGCCTCACGGACGTAACAGATTTGACGAAGGGACGAAAAGTCCGGGAACTGAACGGTAAGCGAAACGTCAAACATTAAACATTAGACGTGAAACCAATAATTTTTCGACGCAAAATGTCACTGTTGTATTCAGCTTCTGTTAGCTAATATCGAGCTATTACTACTTACCGGGCTGAGTGGATGTAGCATTAGCATGATAGCTAACTCATCCTAACACGCATGGCGATTAAACCGAGATTGTCTGCGTGGGTATACAGCTTTGTTAGTACACACGATCATTTAAAAAAATGATAACTTCCTTAGTTTTTGCCGTAAATAATTAATAGTGGGGCATGAGCTTCTTCCGGTCATTTATTGCTGTGACACCGATTCCCGGACGTTATAAACAATGGCCGTGGTACCTTCTACCTCTGTATAGTGTCATTATCTGTGCAATAAACGCTGTATAAGTGTTGGTTACAGACCCGAGTAGTTATCAAAGGAACCTTTTAATGACTTTTTCGCTGTAATCACATATCAAATATCAGTGACTCTCCCTAAGGTTTCTACCTTTTCTTTTTTGCCCTGGTAGTTTTTCCTGACTCTTGCTGAGGGTCTAAGGACAGAGGATGTTACCCACCCTGTGAAGCCCTGGGAGACAAACTGTGATTTGTAAATGCGGGCTATATAAATAAACTTTGATTGATTAATTGAGTGGGCTTCAATATTCATCCTTGATTCTGTGAGCAGTGCTGTCAGAGGATGCAGAGTTTCACTGGATTTATTCAAAATGAAAATAATTTTTTTTAAATAAATTTTCTATGTGATGTAGAATGGGTTTAGTAATGAAATGGTAGAATATGAAAAAAAACATAAATAAAAGCACATAAGGTGGTTAATGTTGCCCGCCCTGT
>JAFBJT010092012.1:8061-56769 GCA_016785325.1 Chascanopsetta lugubris | reverse complement strand
GGGGGGGGGGGGGGCTTACTGGGACGCCGAGTTTTGAGCAGACGCCGCGCTGCCAGTGGCAATTTTCTCTCCCAGTCCATTCTCTCTCTCTCTCTCTGCTCACTCAGGTGGTCTGCAACTGGGGTGAAAAATGTCCTCGGGCTTTTCTAAGTATGTGTTGGCGAATTTAGAGGAGAGGCTTCAAACATTGCGGATAATTTATTGTGTACAGTGAAAATAGAGGGCAGTAAATTCAAAAGGACAATACAGTCAGCCATTTATCATAAGGAACCACACCTGACTGCTCTGCCAGACCCCGCATTAGTATTTGCCCCCGAGCGCCGTCCTGCCGAGGATTCGGTTTGGATATTAAGCCTTAAAATTATTTAGGTTTGGGAGCCCTGCGGAGGGTTATAATTACTATGGCATCATCTCCATAGGAGGTAAATGGGAAGTAACCGAAGGTTAAACGCATTTCCACATGAATGAGCTTCAGCTAAAAAGCAAAGACAAAAATAAACCAAATTATGGAGATCATTAAAGATTAAGTAATTCAACAAGCCCTCATCAGTACTCTCGTCACATTCTAACACGAGACACCAAGGGTCCGTCCGCTCCAATGGAAAATACTCCTGGGATCGCCCCCCCCCCACCCCACCCCCACCTCGTCTGCGACTGCTGCTTCTCATTATACACAAGCGTATTCCTGCTGGATGGATTCAGACAGCCGCTCCACCCGGAGGACGCTCACTTAATGACATCATGGGTAAATATAATCTGAAAGCTCAGCACAATATAAACAATCTGGACAGACTTGTGGTTTTATCAGTTGCCAGAAAAGCTGCGTGTTTACGTTCATTAAAATGTTACGTATCAGGAAACTTAGTGCGGCTGATATCAAAATGATTCCCCCCCCAGCCCCCCGAAAAATTAAAGCTTTTGTTTACAGAGAGAATTCATTTGTGGTGGCGGATTATTACTTTGGATGACAGAGTGTTTCAGTTTATAATAATTGTGTACATTGTGGAATTCATTACACGGTGGAGGAAAGTCAAAGCTGCTGCCTTCAGAGTGACAGTGTGCTGAAAGTCAAGCCGACAGAAATCCATCAGGTCACAACTCTTACAGTTACAGTTTAGAGTAATCAAGAGAATTACAATGACATCAGGATATCTCACAGATTGCAAATAAGAATGGATGCAGGGCACAATATCGACAGTACACCCGCTCAAACTAGTGGACTTGTTTACGTCCTGTCTTCTAACATGGAGAAGACAATGGTACTGACCTATACTTCGGCAAGCCAACAGGGGGCCATTGATTCTTAAATCTTACATATATTATCATGGTGACACGTGGGCCGGATCCAAGTCTGGTTTATGGACAAATTAATCATGAATTCATGTTGCAGGGCAAACAGCGTAAACGACATTAGCCTGTTAGCTAACACGGTCATGTATCTTTAAGACTGATCAGTACAAATGGTAGCACAGACTTTCGTCACACGTTGCCCCAATGTGAAATACTTGTTTTAGAATTCTTCGTTTAGTAAAATAATACATACACCATTATAGCAACATTCCGTGAGCACTGTCAACATGGCAACATGATGCGCTGTAATGTGAATCATTTCAAGGCCCTGATCAAATATTCTACATGCTGGAGTTTTACAGTCTCCTACAATCAATCACCTCTTTGACTCGCTCTTGTAACTTATGTGTTGTGCACCCTATCACCCATACATTAAATCTTAATGGAGGAGAACAACATGTGTGTGCATTAACAAGCACAACGACGGCCGCACAGCATGCACAGGCAAACATACATCAAATGAACAGATCCATAATAATGAAAGATGAACATGAGAGTGTAGCGGGAGATACGTATTATATATATAGTTATATATGGCCGTCACGTTGCTCTGGCAACCAACTTATCACCAGAGAGGCCATACATCAGATGGACGGGGGGGGGCGGGGGGTGGTTTACACCTGATGTTAAACTGGAATTTAAGATCAGTATTTAATACTGGTATAAAAACATGGTATTAATCTTTTAATAACAGTTAAAGATAATATGCGTATTATAGCCTGTTTTAATTCCTTACATGCATAAGTGAAATCCATATAACGTAACCGTAGATGTGATTGGGTTTGCACCTGATCAGCTATTCATTGTTATTTTTTTATCATTATAAAGGTGCATTATGTAATATTAAGACTAAATGCATTACTGGTAAGATAATGTGAAATGAAATAATCGTATTGTGATGATGTTTTATGGATCTTGGTTGACCTGAACCTGTACAAATACTATATATTTACATTACTTGAGACTGAGCCATAACAGTGATACTGACATCAGAGCAGGTCGTCTCTACAGAGGCCGCCATGTTGCAATACACCACGATGGACAAACGTCAGAGTTTAAGTAATAAACTGAAGGCCACCATAGATTCTCCTATAGATGCTTGCAAGGGAAGGGTGAGTGAACTGAACGTTGGCACTAGCAATGCGAACATGAATGCATGAAAAAGCAGCAGCATGTTGCACACAGATATGTCAGCAATCTGCACAAAGATACCTTTCTGTGCATTTAAAATGTTTACATGAAGACTTGTGGCTTGAGAGCAGAAGAGAATATTGGCTTTGCAGAATATCCACCTTCTCCTGGACAGATAGAAAGAGTAGAAACTGTTATGACGTTGCTTTACTATTTAGTAAAACACTTGCAGATTAGTGTAAACACAGAGATCCAGAGAATCTGACTTGGAAAACATGTACGATTGAAAAATCACTGCAATAATGAGTCTCTATTTTGCATACTTTGATCATATATATATATACACATGTTTGTCATTGTGGTAACAAGTGTCTGCTTCTGTTCATAATGGCTGCAAACAGCTCACACCCATAATTATAATGATAGTTGGCTAAAAAACCCATTACATTAAATCCCAAAGAAACAGAGAGGAATGTTTGCGACCATGAACCATGAACACAAATATTTTGCAATACGCTGCATCATTAGCAAGGGAAAAATGGCCACGCTCCCGATGCAGTCATGACAGTTTAGTGACAACAAATGGAGACGGAAGGGACCCCGCAGTGCAGCTGCTCCCAGTTCTTACCGTTTCAAAGAACCAATGTATGCGCGCGAACATGACTAACGCCGAGCGAACGCACCCGTTACGCGAGGCACGTCCGCAAAATGTATATGACCTTATTATAATGACAGTATATAGCCAACGCAGACCTGACGTTTCTTATATTGCATGTACCGGGTCTATATAGATACCAAAATAGTATGACTTCATGAATACTAATGCATGTGGAGGCTGGAGATTTACAGCACTGGGGAGGTGGTGGGTTGGGGGGGGGATGCAAGCAGGGGTGTTGGCAGGGATATTTTACCAGTCTTTTTATGGAGCAACTTTAAAAAGAGTACGGTAGTAATTGTACAGTGTTGGAATTGTGGACGTTTAGCTTTAGATCTGCTGCAAGGATTTATACCCAGGCGTTGAGAAGCTTCTCACATTAGCACAAAGTTATGGCCCTTTTCCCCACAGGTCAACACCCAGTAACAAATGTGTTTTCTATGCAAGGGCAACATTTTTTCTCAGCATTATGTCTCCAACCACTGCAGGTGCTCGTTTTCTTCTTCCCGACGCCTCACGTCAATGCAAATGTCTGCACCATTTCTGTACAGCAAGCATTCATTTTCGAGCCATTGTAAATAGTCAAGAGTATTCACCGTGACCTTATTATTTTATTGACTCACTCTATTGGGCATTGACTGGACAGACTGTTTATTTCTCCTGTAGCATAGTCGTCCTATTTTTTGCAACTTTGGATAGCGACATAAAATGTTTCATTTCATCCAGATCATGAGGCAGCTTCCCACGGTCACTTGAATATGGTCATTGATTCTGCCATGTCCATGACATCTGACGCATACCAACGGTGGCTTTCTGTTACCATTGGAAAAAAAAAACCCACTTCTAGTAAATCCTGGGAATCAACAACAGGAATATCTGACCGAACCAATAAATGTGTTCAGTTCCTCGGAAAAAGAGAAGAAAAATGCCAGATTCTTGGCCGGTAGCCCTGATATGCCCTGATGTTCAAAGTGCTCCCTTTGAGTTTCAACCATTGTGCAGGAAATACACTTTGATGGAGGATAAAGTGGTTCAGTCACTAGAAACAGGACACACGTGTATAGAACAGCTTAACGGCAGATGTATTCCATTCATTTGAGCTGCTATTGTAAATGGTAACTCAGTGGACAGGTCTCCTGAGAGTTATTATTGATTTTAGTTGTGATCTGAGATCTGTTTGAATACTCGGAAATTCTTTAAACTTTCTCTCTCAAAACTTTGAAAAGGGTTATATTGAGTGTTTAGGCTTAAATATTCAGCTGTGATATAAGAATTGCATTGTATTATTTGGATTACATAATACTGAGGATGTCAATGTTTGGCTTCATGGAGATAACAGTGTTGGTCTGGTCACTCCGCAGTACCACTTTCTTACCACAAGTGTGAGTCATGGGCCGTTTCAGCATCCCTATCATGTATATTTACCTCACTTCCTGGAATATTTTCAAAGTCAAAGCATCTTGAGTTGAATGAATCCATTCAAGTTTTAAAAAGGATTTTACATTCATGGAAGAATCCGAACTTCTTCCAGGAACCAAACTGCTCCTGTGATGCCTATGAGATTTTGGCTTTGACTGAAGAAGTGGTATCTTCCCCTGTGGTGTTCTCCCATGGTGGTTAGCTCCTGTTTGACAAAGCGACTTTGAAGTGGCACTTTTTTTTTTAAGAATCTCTCCTGTTCACAGCACAGACCAATTCGGACTTCATTGCCAGGACCAAAAAGGAAACCACAACATATTTCGAAGTCATTTCCACTTGCGAGCTTCAATTTCCTCCGAGCCAAAACGGGATGAAAAGAATGTGTCTGGTATGTACATTGGTTTACTAATGAATCTTTAATGGGCATTATATCTGCCGCGCTCAGACGAGGTATTTACTACAGAGCTGGGCGGTTTCCACACATTCAGCCCAAACAAAAGGAAAAGGCCGTTACCAACATCTCACCAGCTCGCGCTCCTCCAGCACAATGATTCATCACCCTGAGTAATACAATATTGGCTCATTTGCATATTTGATGCTAATGTGCCGTTTGTTTACGGTAATGAGTGCTTGTGATTGGATTGTAATTCATTACACGAGGAATGCGCGACTGGTGAGAAAGCGTTGTATTGCGGTATTAATGTCAGCGAAGGCATCATTCTTAACGTCAGTGCATTTTCTCCTGCTGCTGCCGTCTTGGTTCCAGCGAGGCCCCAAACTAATCCAATTGTGGGCAAATGCAATATGTCTTTGAATAGCTGTTCGGGGTTGTGTGCGACTCAGTTCAATCAAATCGAATTGTTCTGCTCTCACTTTAACCAGCTCCTGCTTTGTGTTGAAATTTATGCATCATTTGTTCGTCCCATGCGGCCCCTTGTGTGGCGCAATCGATGTAGCCACATTATCGTCGTCATTATCTTTATTACTGTTGAATTCCAGCCACAATGGTGGGAGCTGACCAGTGCAGCCACATATTAACGTGTACAATTGGTTCCTTGATCTAAGATTTAGTGATATCGAGTGGTTGGGCTTCACGTTCAAGTTAATTAAGTAGTTCAGGAGAACCAATTCAGGTGGTCCCCAGTTTGTCCATTCTGGGCTACTGTGGAGTCATGGCGGAAAAACATGGTGGCTTCTATGAAAACCTCAATTCATAAATTCAGATGATCATGCACAAATTACAATAATTTCACCTATATTTCACAGTCTGGACCTTTAAGTCACAAGAGTAACAAGACAATACCAATGGCATTAGCCATAACCCCTTACGATATTTGCATTAAATAAACTACTATTTTCATCAAGTATTTAGCTTGAAAGTCTCCAGTTGCAAACATTCTGATGACTCAGCTAATCTTGAGTAAATATTGATTTTGAACAGTTGTTGCAGTTCGTGGCATAAACATTCACATTGATTATCTCAGAGATGTGGCGACCACAGAAGTTCTCCCATCGCCTAACAGATTTACCACCAGGTAAGAGAAACCTTTTAAGTCTGAAGTATTTCAGGACATTTCTGCCGCTGACGGCAGCGGATCACGTCGACTGATTCACTTGTGAGATTATAATTCTGAATGCTGTTGACGTCAGTCACACAAGGTGGTCGGAGTCATCTGGTTGGAAAATGGCAGCGGTATAGGGAAGGCAAGCTCAGGGATCATTTTGATCTATCAAAAGAGCCTTTGCATCTATAGCTTAGAACTAGAAGGGGCAAAGGAGTGATCGTTCTCCGAGACGATTCACGAGAGTTACAATGCTACCGACGACTGATGATGGCTCTCGAGAAGACTGCCTTCAATCAGCACCTAGAATTCTGGAACTCTGTTCAAACGTGTAAGACACAATGTGTAGGATGCGGTGCCATCTGTCGGTGCTGCTTGGAAGCAATCATGAAACAAATTCAAACCAAATCTAATGGAGACATCGTCAACTAATTTCATTATGAAGGAAGATCCGTAAGCACACTCACAGGCATTCTGGAGTCTAACAAACAGTCATAACACCTGCGCAGCTCATAGCCAAAAGAAAACAACTGGGCCTCCTGCTATTAGCGGCGACATCGTGATCCAAATACACCTGGTACTAATAGACTGTGAGGTACTTAGCGTTGGTTTCTGGATGAAAGCCCAACATTGCTAGACTTTGTAGCGCTCGCTCACCTATCATTACCATAGGCCTCCAACGGCCTCCACACCAAACTGACACAGGAGCCAGGAGTACAGAGGGCAGTGCTGGATGGGACATTGTTGTTCCAGCTGTTCAGAAATCCAGCTGCTGTTTTGCCTTCACTGGATCAGAGGGTTATTCTCTTCCTCAGCCAGAGGACCCTCTGCCTCTGCTATTTTCATCTACGTGTCGGCCTCTCGTTTAGAATTCTCAGAAAACTACAGTTGCTAGGAATGTGCGCCTGGACGTGCTTGAGCTGTCGAAGATTTCACAAAGAAGACATGGTGGAGTTCAAGAGCATTTTCTTATTCTAATGACCTTTTGCACTGCTTTGAATTTCAATCTTGCAGATGAGAGCAAGAACACTGCTTCTGTTTAAGACTGAAATTCTCAAGTAGCATGACTTGAGGAATGATTTGTAAGTTGAAAGAGCAGAAATGCAAGAAGTCTTATAAAATAACTTGTAGATATGGGTATTTTATGCTTCAATCTTAAATAATCAAATGTTCAGAAAATGCTGCCGCAAAAAAAGCCCACGTCAACTGGCCGACTCTCTTGTGACTGGTCAACTGCTTCTTGGAGAGCTGCGAGATGTCCATTGACTTATCAGACTCGTAGGATTCAAATAGTGCTGTGCTTTTCTGTGAAAAAGACCATCCTGCTGCCGCAACCCACTTACTTGACAAGAGAACAGAAAATGGCTCCTCCGTATTGTTATTTCTTGTGTGTGTGACAGGAGGAGAGAGTAAAGAGTTTAGTCGGCAAAAAAAAATATTCCACATTTGAGTGGACTTGGAGAGAGACGACAGGAAGCAAACTGAGAGCGTCCTCGGGGGGGGAAATGTGCTGGAGAGAGAATGTGGAGCAGGTGTGGAGGAAGGTGGAGACGTTCCAGCGGTCGGGAAATGGAAGACAAGGGGAGCAGGTGGAATCCTGGAGGCAAGGAAAGCCAGGGGACATGTGCCGGCTGGGCATGTGGAATATGGACAGGACTCTTGGTGTGAGCGGTAACTAAGTTGAAGGTGCATTAGGGCAACTTCTTCCACCTGAAATCACCTTTTAATGGTAATTAGTGAGGCGGTAGTTGATAAAGCAGAGATAAAGCATCCGCTAGATGAAGCTTGGGTGCACAGGCTTGTCCAGTATGGGGTCGCAGGGGTAGCGGCTACCACCAAAGTACCATTGCACCTGCATACACGGAGTAACGTGGGGTCACCTTGTCCAAGGATGCTTTGGCATGGCTGATGGGTAAGACTGGAATCAAACTCATGACCTTCTGATTACAGGACGACTCCACTATTTTTTTTGTCCAAACTGCCTCAGCCCAAAGAAGAGCGAGTACGACTGCACAAGCAAGTGAGCAATTATTGACTGCGCTTCACTTCACTGCCACAGGTGTCACCGTAAACACACATTTCCTCATGCTCCTTCAAACTAACTTTGCTGATCATTTTGACACCATTTCCATTATTTATAAGTTAAAGAAGCCTCTTCTTAAGAGTTGAAAAGAGGGGTCTATATTCTGGTGTGGAGTGAATCAAAGCTAAGACACATGTCAAAGCTGGAATCCAGCACCTTGCCCCCCCCCCACATAAAGACCACCTATAAAAAAAAACCTGCTCCAGATGATGGAATCAGCTTCATTGAAAAAACCAGGGCACATCTCACAGTTAAGATGAAATCTCCAGCAGGCACTCATACACACACACACACACACACACAAACACACACACACACACACACACACTCAAGAGAAGAGCCGATGCTTTTACGCCCCCCCCCCTCCCCTCCACAAGCCTCTCACAATTTCTACAGAACACAATGGTCTGAACTCCCTTTCTCTTAACAAGAGTGAGCCGGAGCTCAGAATGCAATATCAAACTGGAGGCGCTCGCAGCTCATGTTGCCATGGCGATCATGGCAGAATCCATAGCCTCTCCTGCCTTCACCATGTCGGTATAATTCGGTTATGCTAGCGCGAGAGACAGAGCCTCGTCAGTGATACAGGCCAGTGTGCAGGGGAGAGGATGAAAGAGGGAATTTCATTCTAATGATAAATGCGTTCACTCACTACATGAAGCGTGATTGAAAGATGTATAGACAGAGGGGAAGTGCAAGAGGGATGGAATTAAAAAATCCATCAATCACCCGCGTATCTTCGAGTCATCATCTCTGCTCATATTCCGGTCAGCTCGCACAGCTCCAGCAGCTACAGGTATTCAAAGGCGGCGCTGGTTTTAGCTTCTCCTCGCTGACTCGGGAGTAAATCTTGAAAATAGATTTTTTAAATGTGAGTGTTGACATACGTTTGTAGCTTGTACGTTGTGTGATAACTGTCACAGATTCTCCTATTATCTCCTGTTCGCTTGGAATGGAAGGGTAAGGGAGTGGGTCTCCAGCTGCAACCTCACCACCTGATATCACTGAATCACAAAGGCTGCACCTTTTATCACGGAACGTGCCGATTGGCTCGTCAAGCAATTTGCAAGAAAGAAAACGTTTGCAACGTTTGAAAGTGTCACATCCGAAAGCTTTCGTTGTTAGCGCTGCATTTCATTCGAATCCGTTCATTCTGAAGCCTCACACCAAATTTCGATTCCGGTTTGAGGTGGCTTTCACGGGAATTGTCCCAGTTGGGAACTAATTTGTCGGAATTCTCCGACAAAGGGAGAAATGCACAACGGGGAAGACAGGCTTTGATTACAGTCCAAGGCGACTGCTACGTTAATCAAGTTGATTAACATGATGATTATTCCACTGAAAAATATTGAAACATGCAAAATATTTCCATTGAGTAACTCCTCCACACTGCCTACATAACAAACATATGGTACCTACTGTGTGTTTTTGATCTCTGGAGCCCTTTATCATTTCTTTTAATCAAACAAAACAGCCTGGAAAATGTTGATATGCACACACGGAATCTTAGCCAAATCACCCGCTAATTACTACCTGGCTCTAATTACAGCACCTTCACGTGGAAGGATATAATAAACAGCGGCTGATTAAGAAAAGAAAAAAGCACCAACATGCAGATCTTTGTCTTTACCTGCGCACACTGTAAAGGTCACTCTCTGCGGCTTCTCATATTATAATTAACTCTTGAGAAGCACTCAGGATCTTATAATTGCACGATTATCTTCCTTATGCACACTCGCTGCACCTACACACTCAACTTGAGAGCTTATGATTGCACCCAAATAAAGAAGCTAAGTAAAATGTTCCGTGTGCCGGTGTGAACTGTGCATTTATCTCTTGAAACGCTGCCAAAACATATGTTGCGCTATGTTCGAGCGGAGATGTATTTTGTTCCTCTCCGAGCCGCTGAGTCATCTCAAAGTCAGCGGAGGTCACTTATCGAACACGATGCTCGATTCCAGGGAAGTGACTAACGCGCCCCGACGTGTAAAACCGCACTTGACCGCTAGCTTGTGTGGGTAGCTGGTAGCTTGTGCGCGGCGAAAGAAGCCTCATTTACATTTATTTACATGTTCACAAAGAAATGTGCTCCGGGTTTGATTGATTCATTAAGCCCTCGTTGTGCTCTCGGCGATGCGATGGCGCCGCAGCCGAGGCTGATGAGGAGGGGAGCAGGGGTCACGGCACGGTGAGTGGGCAACGCCACGGCTCCACCGGCTTATGTAACTTAATACAGTCTCTCATTTAGAGGGGAGTTCATGACGGTGTTTGAAAAGAGCCCCGAACTACAGAGGCATGGCATTTAGCCCGAAAACACCTGCGGTTGAAAGTTAGCAAAGGAAAAGCGCAAATGAATAAATCATGTTAGTAACTTGTCAATTAAAATATAAACGCAAGTCTCCATATTGAACGAATGACATATCCTGCATGATAATACTGATTTATTGAGTCCTTGACACAGAGGAGCTTGATTTACTGACGACATCCCACCTCATAATCAGCATGAGAAGAATATAATGTATGTATTAAAGGTGCAGTGTGCAAAAGATTGAATCATCTCTATATATCTTTTGACAACTATAGAATATAGAAGAATTAGACTGATGTTTTCAATATAATATGTCAACTCAAACTCCAGATTGTCGTTTATATATAAATATATATATATATATATCTTAGAATGAGCCTTTCATTTTCATAACAGGAGCAGCTCCGCTCTGCGGGGGCCGCCATCTTGCCCCATTATGTATTTAGAGTAACCCTGAATGGACGGTGTAAACACCTTTTGAACTTGAAAGATAAATGAACATTACCATAAGTACTACTTAGTGGAAAGGGGAGGTATGCAGTTGCAAAATCCAATTTCTCTCTCTCTCACACACACACACACGCAGTACCTTTAATTGATATTTCTGTGGGCGTGCCCAGGTGCAACTACAAGGTTGCGTTGCTAGTGCAGTGAATTGCGGGATGACATTTTCTCCTTCACTTTAATAAAAGGAGGCTCCCGTTTCCTGCGCTGAAGGAGATAAGCTGGGGATCACGGAGGTTCCTCTCCTCGTAACTTCGACGAGTCACACAACTCCTACGGCGCAACATCCACTGCAACGCCTCTCCCTGCGTCCTCCTGCCGCACGGCGTCAAACTACTGACGTTAAGAGCAACGGGGATGTGATGCATGTGAATGCGGCACTCTGAGGCCCCATGGAGCGAAAACCTGGGGGCTGAGCGTGTAATAGAGAGGGAACAGGACGGCCGCCGGCCAGTTGGAGGTGGACCCAGGAGTAATAGCTCATGCTGTCCTGTGGAAAAAAAAAAAAAGTAGCATGCTCCTTGTTTATGGTTGTGGAGCTTGCAGTTTTACAATTCCAATGAGGCTCCATCCCATCCAGCGGCGTCTTTATCAGGCTGGATGATTTAAGTCCACACGGGGAGCAGGAGGCGGCCGTCACGGGGGCCGGCTCGCGCATCCAGCAGGGGGGGGCGGGGGCTGGGGGTGTATTGGGCGTGCTTGATCTTCAAACCTCTTCACCGGCCTTTGAGAGCGCGCGGTCTCCAAAGACTGAGGTCGTGACGAAGTCATTCACTCGGAGCTTTGATCCATAATTTCAGTCATGCGGTATCGTGATAAAAGGCCTTTTCAAGGACACTTTAATGGAATTACTCCAAGAGGTTCGTCGGAGCCGCGTCCTTGATGACGCTGTCTAAATCTCTTTGGTTTACTGATTATTATAATTCAATTGAGGCATGCGAAAAATGCTGCCCGGCCACTGGCCACGCAGATTGAACAGATAGGAGCCTGAACGCTAATGTTGACCAGCACATCTGCAGACAGTATGTTTGAGTCGTGGCTCCGGGAAGATAAGGAGAGATTACTGGGATTCATCATCGGCAGGAGCTCGGCAGAGACGGCGTTTGGCTCGGGAAAGGGGGACATTTTTATTCATTAAAAAATATGAAATGTGAACAACTTGATCGGTGGAGCACGTTTCTCATTTTTATGACCCTCGTTTGGAGAGGAAGTGCATTTTCCTATTATTGCCCTTCCCGCTCAATGTACTGGTACATAAAAAAAATACGATTTAGCATTAAAGGAATACGTTTACAGTACTCGAATGGAACCAGCGTGTTTCCTAATACCTGTGGAGAAGTGTTGTATGCCGGTATAATATGACAGCTTCCATCGAGTGCAGTGACGAGAGTAGGACTGTTTCCTGATTCCTAGTTTCTATACTGTACTGGAATTTCACACACTGGCCCTTGAAAGGTGCAGTGTGTAAGATTTTGGTCATCTTTGTCACTTCTAAAAAGATTACAAAACAATTAGATACTGACATTTTCATGAATTCATAATCATGTAAATGTTAGATTTTTTCCCCATTACCCTAAAAGGAGCCCATTAATGTATATTTACATGGGGGGGGGTCCTCTCTATGGAGGCCGCCATGTTTTTACTGAGGTCAAAGTGGACGTACTAAACATTTGATTGAGTTTTAATGACATACACCATAGGTTCTCCTGCGTGTTCAGAAGGGTGAGGGTGAGGTGTTGGATACAACACGCAACTTGAACCTCTACAGGTCACCAGATTTGACACACTGCACCTTTAAGAACGCACCATGTTCCACTGCGGCTCCTCACAAAAGACACAAGTCACGTACATGCAACCAAATATGGACCGGCTGATTCAGCCTCACTTCCCTCACATGTATCCACAGATGTTTCCGGATGACAGGGACCGTCACGGAATTTATTTCAAATTGAACTTGTGCGTCCACATATTCAACATTTATGAGCCTTCCTTGTTTTCCCGAGCATATGGCGCTCCGCTGGAGCTCGTCATCCCATATGCCGCCGAGCCCAGGAGAGGACGCAGTTAAACATCGCTGGGCTTGTGTAGGTGACGGAACTTCACTGCGTCACACACATAAAACCAGCAGAAAACATGGGCTCGGTAAGAACGGCTGACTATTATTTGGAATATTAGGCTCTAAAGTTACAGTAAAAACAGATGTCGGGGGCATCTTTAAAATGTGGCAGATATCTGTGTGAAAGGATCGGTGCGGCAGTAAACTGAGATTTGTGAGAAGTGTTAAACATTTGACATCGTCTGTGACAAATGGATTCCAACAACAGCTCGCAACCCCTCCTTCACATCTTTTCTCGACCCTCGGCCGCTCTCTCGTCAAAATTGGCAGATATTCCTGCGATTTCTCCGCTTGTTTTTCTTTATTTAATCAACGTGACATCATGAATGTGCCTGTCATGACGACCAGCGAGTGCGAAAGAAAAACAAACCCTCATATTGTGTTCATCACAGTGTTCGCTCGGGGAGAATGATATCATGGGAACCTGACTCATATTCTCCTATTCACCCCGAGACAAACCTAGAAATCAGGTTTTGTCACAAATGTTCTTGGCTACGCTAACATGCTAATGGCCAGAGGAATTTGTCCACGTCAAATTATCGTTCTGAGACGACACAGGAAGTTTCAAGAGAATAAGACGATGCCGATGAAATGCTCATTTGCGGGGTCGTTAGATTGGACAGAATGCCAATCGAAGAAGTTCCAGTGAAACATACCTGGATGTATGGATCAGTGGGGGAAAAAAAGGGTTATTTATGAAGTTTTACATCGGCGTAAAGGAGCAGTTGCCTGGGGGGCAGATAACTTTGGACTTTTGGCGTGTGCGCAAAATCTTCAGTGCGCTTTCGAAACAAGGTGTAACGCTGCGATAGGAGGGAGGCGCCGACAACGATAAGGGAAACGTGACAATCTCCATATGCAGCCGCCGCCTCGACTGCACGGGATTAATGAGAAATAAATAAATGAAATCAAGCGTTTCCGCTGGCAACCTCACCCCGAGGGATGTTATCTGTGTGACAGGCCCAGCTTCATGTCGCTCTGAAATGTCAGACATGCACACATGCCGGCGCCGCCGTCCATTCGTAATGATTGGAGGCACCAGTCGAAGGCCCGCTCAGCACCTGCCAACTTCCCATCCTCCCCGGTGGAGAAACGGCACAAAGGGCCGAGAGCGGATGGCTGCTCGCAGACGATGAAAGGGGCGGCGGTGCCGCTTTCAGAGCCGACATGAAATATGCAGGAAATTGCCGCCGTCTCGCAGAGTGAGGAGGTGCGCATGCAAAGACTGGCGCTGTCACGATTACGGTGAGAGGCTGCCACTTCTCCGACGCGAGACACTTTCACAGCCCCGCGTTTGTGCGGTTTGAATGTAAAAAGCCGGCGCTGTGATGTGGAAGTGCTAATTCGAGCAGTGTGCGGCGGCACGTCTGGGACAACATGCCGTCGGCGGGCGGGGAAGGGGGCAATGAAAGCTGGAAAAAGGGGATTGAAAAACAGGGGGAAGCGGCGTGGATTTCTATCCGAGCTTTAATCATTCCAATCATTTTGTCAAGACCGAGGTGCGTCGACGTCTCTCCTCCCGCCGCCGGCTCGGCTCTCTAATTCAGACTGATTGGAGGAAGTGCAGCTGGATGCTCTTTCAAACACACTTAAGTGCTCCGGCCGCGGTGAGGAACAGCTGGATGAAATTATACGTCGTCAGCTCACGTGACGTCGTTGCTCCTGCTACACTGTGGCCGAGACGAGGGGATTAGTTCTGCCCACGACCGCCGTTGACGGTGGGGGATTCGCCATAACAACCGGTTTGATTGACGGGTCTTTTATTAGAGGGAGGAGCGGCGGTCATTAGTGCTAATAAACGGGTGGTGCAGCGGTTTAGTTTCACTCTCCCCTCAGGAGGAAGGATTCGAGGAGTCAAGGCCTTTAAAAGGCGCAGCGTGTACGATTTTCGTAACTTCTACATATCATACATATTATATATACACAAATATTACAAAACAATTACATACTGACATGTCCATTCATTTAGAATCACCGAAATGATCTGTTTTTTTCATGACCCTTAAATGAGCCCATTAATGTATATACATGAGGGACGGGTCCTCTCCATGGCGGCCGCCATGTTTTTACAGTAGTAAAAGTGGACGTGCTAAACATCCATTTTGAGTTTTGAAACTGAAGTTGACCATTAGATGTTCGGAGGGGTGAGGTGACGGACACAACGTGCAACTTCACCTCGAGAGGTCACCAAATCTTACACACTGCACCTTTAATATCTTATGCCTTTCATAGCAACAGCTATTGAAGTAGAATGTCTTCTCAGCCGAGCACATACATCTGACAAGGCCAAATAATCCCGCACTAGGTCGTTTGCTTCTTATTGTAGAACTATAAAAAAAAAAGTGAGAATGTAAATGATCCAAAATGGATTGAAAATGGCTCATCTTTTTTTCTCTCCACATTTTGATTTGGTAGCATTATCAGGACATTTATCCTGACTTGTCAAATAATCTCATTATCTCCGGTTATAATCCCAGACAATGCCACATCCTGTTTCCTGCAAAGCGCTCAGAAGCGACATAATACCTGTAAATATAAAATATATTTAGATAAAGCAAGCAATATCTGCAGCTTTGAACCCCTGATATAAATAAGCAGCCTATTCTCGGCAGTCACGCCATCCTTTTTTTTTTGTTTTTTTGGTGCCCTCAAACAAGAGTTTTGAGAAAGTCAAAGTTACACTTTGACAGAAGTACAAGGTGCAACGTTCGGCGCGCGAGACGTCTCGCAAACGCCAGACATTTGTTTATGAGAATGGCGGAGGAGACGAACATCAGTGCTCGTCTGTGGCGGTGTTTTCGTGAGGGAGCTCCGCGGAGCAGCGACTGGGATCAAATGGAGCCCTTTTTAACATGCATTGTGAATGGCGCATTAGTGACACTTTGTGATCACAGACGCCCGAGATGCGAGAGACACGAGAGCCTTCGACATTCAACTTTCTCTTCCCCCGTCGAGTGAATTCGCTGCACGAGGAGTCGTCTCTGCAGAGCGAATCTCAAAGTCTGGATTGTTTTTTGGGGGGGGGGGGGAAAAATTTTTCACCACAACAGCAACGATGAGTGTCACCAGAGTGTGTGGTCCACACAACTGCAATCCTCAACATACGCTCCATTTAAAGTGAAAATGTTGACACCAGAGACGAAGGACTGTGGTGATGGTGCGGTGTCTCTCCCTTTCTGGTCAGCAATTATGGTCACGAATCCTCCAAATTCAAAAAGTGTCACGGCCACATCAGCGACAGGCCATTGACTCATGATTGGATGAAATCATTGTCTCCAAACTAATACCTTCACCCTGAGTTCACCTAGCGCTGAATAGTGTTTTGTGTGATCGGCAGGCCCTTCATTCATCTGTCTTGGGCGTCTACATGGACACCTACTTTATATTCTGCCACGTCGCCTCCTGCTCCCAGCATCGCGTCCTATTCTCATCAGAGCGTCATTTGAACAGCAACAAAAAAGGATGGAGGTTAAAAAAAGAAAAGAAGATGTTCGCCTTCACTGAAGCCGCGCTCTTGTACGGACTCCTGCCTGCTTTTTGAATCGGGCTCTGACGAGATGAGGACCGACACGCAGGGGCGGATCTTGAAAACCAGACGAGCGCACTGGGACTTGCGACCGTCCATTGAGCAGAGGTTTATTGACGGAGGAGGAATTTGCATTCACACTTCATCGATGCCACCGAGCATCATGTGGTTACGTGCTGTCTGATCAAAATCCAATATGACAATCCAATCCCAGAATCGCACATTTGGTCCAAACTGTTTTTACCATCCATGCAGCGATGTAGCTCTTTCCCTCCGCCCCCGTCGCGCAATGAATACATTGAGCGGTAAACACAGAGTGTGTCCGTCAACGAGGCAACAACACGACGGCTCCATCGCCGAACGTCCGCTGCACAGATTACGCTTCGAAATGTGTACGACGGCAGAGCTCGTGTCAGAGTTAATCCGGCTTCATTCCTGGATGGCGAGGGTGAAGCGGGGACACATCATCCATCTTCATACGCAGGCAACATTCAATACCGATAGAGTTGTTTGGTTACAATGAGCCACCGGGGGGGGGGGGGGGGGGGGGGGGGGTGGGGGGGGGGGGGAGAGCGCACGTCTTCCCTTTGTCACCGTGCTCATCTCATTTATCACTGATCCCAGATTAAAGGCTGAGAGGGACATTTGTTCAAATTACCGGTGATTGTCTGTCTGCTCTCAGACAACGTGGGTGAGTTCAGAGACGAAGAAGAAGAAGAAGAAGAAGACGAGGAAGAAGAAGAAGAAGAAAAACCTCTTTTTCTTATGCATCACCCCTTGCACCCGTGTACTGTCAAATTCTATAGATAATGTTTGGCTTCGGGAAAATATGTAAATCCATACAAAAATAAGTGCGATGCAAATGGCACGACGAGGGACCCGGCGTTTCATCTGCCTGAGGTGTGTGTCTGCCGCGTGGGTCTGATGGGAAAAGAGGATTTAGAATCTGCCCCTCACACTATGTGAATGTGACATGCTGCAATAAACGGGAGAAGGTAAATACTGAAGCCGGGCAGAAAGAGAGGGAGGGGGAGAGAGAGAGAGAGAGAGAGAGAGAGAGAGAGAGAGAGAGAGATCCGTTGTTTTCCTTCTCCATCCCACTTCAAACTTGCTCCCTATTATTTTCATTGCTGCCTGAGCGCTGTTGTCATCATGTCCTCAGGCACTGAATCCACAATTCACTCTCTAATAGACACTACTGTTGACCAGCTGGCCACGAGATGGTTATATTCACTTTTTTTGGCCAAACAAGACTTGTGCTTCACTCTAATCCGCCCTGGCTCTGTGTGCATGAGTGTGTGTGTGTGTGTGTGTGTGTGTGTGTGTGTGTGTGTGTGTGTGTGAGTGTGCATGTGTGCGTGCGTGAGCGTGCTCCTTGGCCTGAAAACTGGGTATGTTATCATTTCTTCTCAGACCACTGACGAGCGCGCGCCATCCAAGTGGAGCAGGATCCCCGGGCCCCGCGGAGCTCCGCGTTACACTGCTAATGAGCGCGAGGAGGCTGGGCGGCAGGGATCAGCGTTCTGGGCTGTGATTCGGTGGAGCAGCTGCCCCGGCATGACCACCCCGCATGCACCGCGGACCCCGCTGACACCAGCGCGGCCGAGACTTAGCGGGTGACGGCGGGTCTTCGGGTGCCGATGCCTCTGTAATCACCTGTTATCTGTCTGACAACAGCACCTGAGCCACCGACACTGTGCCCCAGTGTCCGAGCACCACAGAGGATCCCAGGCGCTTCCCTCTCCCCTTAGTGTTGACAGAGCTCGGATACAGATCAATCCGACCACTGTCGCAATGTTGTTCGTTCGATACAAATCACCAGTTTTGGAATTCGACAGTTCATTGGGATAAGGCCGGGTTCATCCATCTGTTTTGTTTATAATCTAGAATTTAGTGACAAGTTACTCCGTTTGGATCCAAATTCCAAGAGCGTTAGATTTCGAAGATATTTTTCAGATAAAAAATGTTGGTCCGATAATGATAAGAGGAAATAGCAGTTTTGTTATTTTGGAGTTTAAGCTGAAGATTTTGCCAACGGATCACAACATCTTAAGCGAAAAACAAATTCCTGTCATCGCAAGAAAAAACAACCACAGAGAAATATCTCCTCCGTCTCCTCCTCTGCTACTTGGATTACCTTGGAGTTCCTTTGAAATAACCTCAAAAGTTCCACTTTAAAAATCTGTTTATGTCCGTGTCTTCAGATGAAGGGCAAATATGTGGAAGTGACGGCCCTGTCATAAATTCTATTGATTCAGCTTCCCTCAGAGTTGCATCACACTGACCTGCACATTTTGCACAAAGACAAATAGGTTCACTGGCTTGAAAGAATTAATTGCAATAAACAGTTTGATAAAACCACCACATTCGACAACAACAACCTCTCGCATCAGGGTACAATTTCAGGACGGATTAAAGATCTGTCAGGGGCTTTGGAGAAAAAATAAATAAAAATAATAATAATAAAGCAGATTGTGATTCCAGTGAATGACGCTGCTGAGTCATCCGGCAATTCAAGCGGCTCGCACAAGTGGGTGGATGTTTGCTACATGAGTGGACTCTCACATGGAAATGAGGGAGAACAAGAGAGTGACGCTGGAAACGGCGCAGACTGATAATTGGGCTGTCAGGTCAGCTTTGCTCAGAACGCGGCTGAAGTTGCGGATGTGGACAAGAGTAACTAACGGCGCCCGGATAGTCTCGAGCCATTTTTCCATTATCGGAAATATTCATACATATCACATCATCAAATATGCATTTAAAGGTGCAGTGTGTACGATTTGGAGACATGCAGAGGTGAAGTTGCGTGTTGTATCCATCACCTCACCCTCAGCCTTCTGAGCTGCAGGAGAACCAATGGTCGACTTCTGTTGTCATTCAAACTCAAAAGCTGCTTAGTATGTTCACTCTGGGCTACTGTAAAAACACGGCAGCCTCCACAGATGCAAATATACATTAATGGGCTCATTTAATGGTAATGGAGAAAAAAAACAAAAACATTTAGGTGATTACAAATTCGTGAAAATGTGATCTCACACAAAAATCTCACACGCTGCACCTTTAATCTACAAAGAAACTGGTATGACTGTAAAAACATGGTGATGCAACATGACGGCCTATGGAGTGAGGACCTGTTCCTGATGTAAATGCAGAGGGTATGGTGTAAATGAGAATGAACATTGCACTTATACATTTCCAGAACCATACGTTTGAATAAATACGAGTATTACTCTGCAGCTGGTGGCACAGGAAAGACCAAAAGAAATCAATATATGCACGATAAAACATAAAGTATGCAACACAATGTTTAATGCATTGGCTTTACATGGTAATGAATAGGAATGATCCAAAAGTGGAACGACAGCGTGGATGTTGATTCTGAGAAGCTGAGAAAACAGGACGAGGTGGATCATTCATGAGCGGGTCTGTGGAGGCCGCGTCTGAAAAATACCAGACTTATGTAAAGTGGTGCTCTTTGTCTGCGTTTGATTATTGGAACAGCTATTCCCCTGCATTACAGATCAGGCTTATCACAGCCAGCGGTGATCTGCACGCTGGTGAGTGACGGGCATATTTATGTGTGTGTGTGTGTGTGAGACAGAGAGCCTCCATCACCATCACTGCCTCCATCACCATCACCATCACCACCATCAGTATCGGTTATTTTTCCTCAGGAGCACGAATGTGCAGAAATAATTGTGATGGTAGCGCTGAGTAATTAAGGCTGAAAGGGGGATTAGCAGGAAGCTGCTAAAAGCAAAGCTCGAGTGACAAATACGTGTTGCAATAACAGGATCTGAGGCGAGTGACGATGTTTACAAACTCAGCGCGGGGTCGGCTGATTACGGGCCTGGCTGATTATCAAGGCGGATATGTGGTGTTTTACCAATTATCTCCATCTGTGTTTCATATGATGATCACCGGTATAAAAAATGAGCCGTCTCTTCTTCCCTTCCGTTTTTTTCCTCTCTGGATGTTACCGAGCGTCGAATGTGTGACATTTTGGCGTGGCTGAATACCTTCACCTCAACCCTCGATCCAAGGCACGACGGAGAACCTATTCAGCCATCAATAAAACTCAATGTGTGTTAAGTTTGACCTTTCTGGGCTACTCTAAAAACACGATTGCAACAAGGTGGCCTCCGTAAAGAGGATCTGCTCCTGATGTGGGTATAAAGGGCTCATTCAAGGGCGATGAAAACACCTATTCACGCATTCAGGGGATTGGACGCGACGGAAAAATCTATTCGGCAAAAATGATCGTAACCAAATATTGCAGAGTTGAACCTTTGAGTTTTTGAGGCACAAAATTTAAGGCACAAATCCAGAACAGGCATTAAAATCCCATTTTGAAATCAGTTCCGATATCTATTACGAGCGTCACTGTGATCGTTCCGCATCTGCCACAACCTTACATCTTACACGCTGGACCTTTAACAAAAAATAACCACTACTGTCCCTGAAAAGAAGAATATCGGTCGCCCCCTGAAACTCACTTGTTGTGCGTACTGGGTGAAAATGCCACAGCTATTTGCTTTCTCTCCGACCAGCTGCCCTGGATTTGGCCAAAGAGACAAAACGCAGCTTCAGACACGGCTGCACGAGAAACAATATGCGTCTAAAAATTGTCCCTCAGTCTTGTAAACAGCCATCTTTGCTGACATTTCCCATCCATTGATTCCCATCATTGGTTCAATCTTTCGGAGGGCTTTGGTCTGACCTACACGGAGCTCCACAGGGAGGCACTGTGCCGCCGAGACTCGCGCAAAGCAACCTCCATATCGATCGGTGGAGGCGCCTAAAAATAAAGCCCCCCGGCCCCGGCGATGACAGAGAGGAGAGCAAAAAGCCCGTTACTGCTAATCAATTGTGACCTAGAATTTTGCGTCCTGAATCGATACATCATGCTTTTCTGCCGTGAGCTAATGATCTCTCCGGGATGTGTCTGTGTCTGACACTCGGGGGCGGGAGCACTGACTAAATGTCAGACGGAGAATTAGCAACATTTTTGTTTTGTTCGTTTGACGTATCCCAGGGTAAACGCCGTCACCGTCTTCCCCGTAATAACAAGAACAGTCTTCCTCACACAACTGATTCAGTCGAAAACGAGACGAGAGTGCTGCGACTTTCAAAGAGACACTCAAAGTGAAAGAGACGTCACAACACCATCTAGTGGCCTGGCATAGGTACTACCACATTTTCACTTGAGTTTGTAGGTAGCTAATGTGGATAGGATCATTTGTATGTTGCCGACAACTGTTCCGCAGTTGGATGTTGTGTTTTATAAAAGTCTTGGAAACAATTGACATAAACCGTTCTTAGCAAACTATGCAAACAAGTCAATCTCGCGTGCATTGTTTTCATGGTTCTTGAAAGTTATTAGTGAGGAATGGGAATTAAAACAGACAGGAAGCCAAAGGGGATTAG
Source organism: Chascanopsetta lugubris (assembly GCA_016785325.1). Taxonomy (NCBI): domain Eukaryota; kingdom Metazoa; phylum Chordata; class Actinopteri; order Pleuronectiformes; family Bothidae; genus Chascanopsetta; species Chascanopsetta lugubris. The sequence goes on along the minus strand of JAFBJT010092012.1, from coordinate 34,688 downwards.
TTCGGAAACAATTTGTTGTGATGGTATTGCAGCAGCCAAAATGTAAATGTGAGTGTTATGCAAGAGACTTGGAGATGTGTTGGTCTCTCTGCTGAACTTTGGAAGCACTTCGCAAACAAACCGTGACCTTTTCCGCGCCCAGTAAAATTTAATTAGTTAGATTTACAGTTTGGAGGTGCTAATTGCCTGCTGGTCATTCTGCCCCTGTTATCAGCTCTCCTCCTCACTAAATCTCCCTCTACATTCCCCTCTCACTTTCCATTTATTTCCAGTTTCTTCTGAGCTCCCACCCTTCTCCTCCTCCTCCTCCACTATCTGCGCCTCCCCGTCCCTGCGCCTCGCAGCGGGAGCCCCCCGCTCGCTCAAGGCAATGCGAAATCTCCTCATATTTCTCTCTGGTGAATATTTCATCTTGGCCTTTCAAGTATCGTTTTCACGGAGAAGGAGTGGCTTCATTCCCGCAGAGGTCGGTGGCCCGCCATCGCCATCTCTGTCTCAGCCCAGGTGACCACCGGTTTGTGTCACCGGGGGCTCTTGACGGGAGAATGCAGATTGCGATTGTGGATTTTTATCAACGGGAGCTCATGAAAAATGCATGAAGCCAAACAGTGGTCATTTGGCAGGGAGCGTCCGGGACGACAGGCCGAAATATAAACGCCGCTCATATTTGCTGCGGCCTTTGAGGCCTTGCGGATAGACTCTGATGTGAAAACTCATTATTTCCCGCTCGCCGTCCCTCGTCCTCCCTCCCTCCCTCCATCTCGCTCGTCCCGTTTCTCTCGGAGTCATTGCCCAGAGTGACAGTGATTCAAGCTGTCAGACATTTCAAGGCCCCGAATTCTCGACTTAGTGACTCACATTTAGGATCGGCGGATCCCACTTGTTTGTGTTCAGCCAAATTTATAGCCGCGGGCTGCCTTTTCTGACAGCGCGGCGGTAACACTCCAATTTATTTTTCGCAGATAGAAAAGGGGTGAAATGGAAAAAGACAGATAGAGAAATACGCTAACGTCGGTGATTACCGAATAATAGGTGAGAGGGAAGGAGGACGCAAATCTCAAGAGCAATCTTTAGTGTATTCATAGAGTTATATATAAATCAGTATATGTGTTTATTCATAAATGTTTTATTCATCGTGGCATATTCTCCATGGGAGAAAATAAGCAATAAGTTGCATTTGCAATGCTTCGGCACACATGCATTAATTCAGCCTGACAGTGTACAGCGCACGTGTGTGTGTGTGTGTGTGTGTGTGTGTGTGTGTGGCTGAGTGCATGTCAGTGTCCATCAAAGCACAAAGGCATGCAGGGACTGATGTGTGTCATGGCTGCATGTATGTACACATCACAGCCTCTGGTCCGTCATCAGAGCTCATTGACGTTCATTAGGATTAGCTACCCTGCTTTTACTGGCGTGACCTTTACATCTTAGGAGGCAGAGAGGAGAGGAGACAAGGAGAGAGGAGGTGTCAGAGCGGAGAAGTTGACAGTAACGGAGGCAGTGGCGGAACAAAGATTAAAAAATGAAAAACTCAAGCTGTAAATCTCCTCAGTTTGCCGCCTCTCCACAGGACTGATAAATCACCGGGTCGGTCTTCGCTCGGTCGCTGCTCCCGTTCTGGTTTGGGACTCGGCCGAGACCGAATCTAGGTTATTTGAAAAACGCTGAGAAAGAGGCTTCTGATGGTGTCCGACACTCAGCACCACCTGTTGGAAAATAGGCTACACACTGTTCTGGACTATAAAAGCCTATCATTTGTAATTTGGTTTATTTACCCAGTGCTGCAGCGACGAGACATTTATAGTCACAGGTTTTATTTTGTTCTTCCCTCCTGTGTTAAATTGACGACAACATTAGATTAAAGAATACCATTAAATCCCTTTAGCACCACTACAAATAAATATCAGAGCATATATTAGTCCCCGTTACATAAATCTGAAATACCACTGGCAGAGAACGTATCCTGATAACTTGCATAAAGATACAACGCTCATTTAAAGGTGCAGTGTGTACGATTCTGGTGAATTTTTGTCACTTCTATCTCTAGAAACAGAATTACAGATCAATTCTATGTAAGATTTGATGTTTACATAATCCTAAAATTAGCCCTTTAATGTATATTTACACCAGGAGTGGGCCCACCCAATGGACCCACTCCTGTATTTTGCACCCAATGGACCCACTCCTGTATTTTCCACCCAATGGACCCACTCCTGTACTCAATATTTTGAGCTTTAATGACAACTGAGGGCTACCATAGGTTCTCCTGCATGCTCAAATGGGACAAGTGAGGTGATGGATACAATATGCAAATACACCAGTAGATACACACACTGCACCTTTAACTCATTAGGGAAGAATAAACAGGGTAACACCACAACACCCCAATATTCCCCTATGGCAAGTTCTATTCTCCTCTATTCTAATTGTTACTCCCAATACAATGTACAATAATTACAACGTCAGTTCTCATATTTCACTGCAGCGCCCGAGAGGCCCATCAGCTCTGACTCAACCAAAAAAAATAAAAAAAATAAAAAAATAAAAACTGCTGAGATCTGTTAAAACCTGCGTCTCGACTCGACAAAAACACAATCTGTATGTGTGAGCATGCACAGGCTTAAGTCATCGCGCCACCCGGCCCACGCCTGATGTTCCCCTGACGCGGTCAGGAACCAGGCTGACCGGTTATGACAGATGGATGCTGAGATACCAGAGACCTGTGTGGCAGCTGCACCCCCCCCCCCGCGCACCCCCCCCCCCCCCCACCCAGAGACGGTGTGTGTGTGTGTGTGTGTGTGTGTGGTGACAGCAATGAGCCACCCATAACGGAGAGAGGGGGGAGGGGGGGGCGCGGAGAGAAGAATGATGGGTGGGTGATAGAGCGCTTAGCAACAGACTTATGATTCACTTGTGTCAGTCGCGTACGTCAGACAGACGGACGCCGTCGTCCAGCCACAGGAGAGCGGGATTATGACAAGACCACTTTCCAAACTGGTAACAGCTGCAAGTTTGACCCCCGTTCAAGCGCCGTTTGATGCTAAAGAGCTCTGACCCGGCAACGCACTGCAGTGAAGCTGCTGCGGTCAGGGATCTCTGCAAAACCAGAGGAGCAGAGGTCATCTCATCTTAAACTCAGAGTTTTGGTCCACAGGTGGTAGAGACCAATCAGAGGGAGGAGTGAAGATGGGGCATGATTGCAGAGCTGAATTTCTATTTTTGTATTCCTCTGAATCCTTTTGGAGCTGAGGCGGCAGAAAATGAATAGCACATCTAATCCATTTAACAGATTTTTGAGAGAGAAAAAAAAACATGACCAAACAACATGTTTTTCCTTTTCAAAATAAGGCTATGTCCACATGAGATCTGTCATTTCCTGTGTGTTTCCAAATATAAACACTATGTTTTAAGGACAGCGCACTCAGGGTCTTTTAGTCTGAATGCTGTTTGTTGCCCTGTGTGCTGAGCCGAGCCAAAGATGACATTTAGTTGACAGGCACTGCAGCATTTCAGGATTCAAATTGTCTTCTCACGGCAACAGAAAGCCATTTCAGAAAATCCACATAAATAGTACAAAACCTTGTAATACATATGCCAGGCCAGTAGGTGGCGGTGAAATCTATCCTCCGCTTCTTGATCCATTTTAACATAGAGGCACCCTCACATTTCTTGTTTACTGAATCCATTGATTTGCTATAATACAGCTTGTGTGATTATCACAGGACAGGTCAAACTGGATACAGGAGGTGTGTTGAGCTTAAGAACCAAAGGACACGGCGAACTAGTGGCCAAAGAGTGGTACTACAACCTCCGTGTCAGGTACCATTCAGTCTCAAAAAGTATCATTTCCCCCATTAGTTAACATTTTATAATTGATGTCTATAACGCAGCCGATTTTGAGGCTTGTCAATTAACGAGGTTTCTCCATGTGAAAGATTTGCTCATTTAAAAAAATGTTTTAACGATTCATAGCATCTGGGCTACAAGCAGATGCTAGCATGCCTGTTGTTTAGGGGGCCACCATGAGGAAGTACGAGTGCAAACATGGAAGAAGGACATTTTATGTTTCATGTACCAGTGCACAGCCGTCATTGGAAAGAACAAGGACATCTCGACTAGTGCGTCCAGTTCCTATAATATTTAAAGGGCAGAGACGTACTTTCAAAGACATCAATCATGGCCGCTCCCACAGGGGTGAAACATTGAGTCAATGCCATCTACAGAATCACAGGAAGGATTTTCCTTTCCAAAGATACTCATTTTCAGTTCCTGAAACTGTCCCGTGTCATGGGGACAAAATAAGGCAAAAAACACACAGGGAAAATCCGTATTCAGCAAAACACAGATATCAGGGTTTCAATGCGGACACATTACCGCAAGATAAAACTCTCTCTCTCCAGCTCCCTGCTGCGCTAAATAAATATAGAGGGGTTGTCAGTTGTTGTTGTCATGTATGAATGTAAAATCTCCCTATGTACATTATTCATCACAGGCTGAGCAGGGGGGACATCCCGCTGGCGCTTTGGGGATTTAATGAAAGTGTCCAGGGGCTGTGAGGAAATATGCTTCAAGATGAACGAGGACGGGGCGGAGGCAGGAGAAGAAAAAGAGGACACGCGGAGCATCGCAACTCTGCCTTCGCTGCTTTTCACATTCGGGAGTGTCAGCACATTTCGCACACCCCTAACTCTATCAGCGTGTTTTATTGCCACAAAAGCTCACGCAGATCTGTGATAGCTCATCATTACACCCCTTGAATGATTTCACAGCTCATAGATTCATTTGGTCCGGTGAATAACGCCGCGCTATCGGCGGCGGGGGCCAATAAAATTCCTGCTGAGATGCACAATCTGACATTAGCCAGGCTGATAAAGTGGATAGAGAAGTCACACGATGGCGAAAGCATGTGTGTGAGTCAGATATGGGAGGGGGGGGGGGGGTGGGGGGGTTGGGGGGGGGGGGGGGGGGGGGGGGGGGGGGGGGGGGGGGGGGGGGGGGGGGGGGGGGGGGGGGGGGGGACGTCGCATCCTGCCATGATCACAGACGTGCCGTGGCACAAGTGTTGCCAGTCACACGTTATTAACACAACAAGCCAACATGGAGGCCGTGCCGATGGCGTGTGTTTGGGGATTGCTGTGGGAGAGCAGGGGAGCGAACTTATTAGCCAAGACAACAACAACACCTCATTATCACTGGCTGAGACCACAGCCCCGCCACTCTGCTATTGGTCACTTGGGAGGCAGTCGTCATCCTGTTGATCTCTCGCAGGAATACTGATGTCTGAATGTCCTGGATTCACACGCGCAGGGGGAGGGAGATCTCTCTGCAATGGATGTGGAAAACTGGGAAGTTTGCCGGCCGCCGCCGCCGCCGCCGCCGCCGAGTCTTCCCTTTCCATCATTGATACATCCTCAGAGTTGGACGGGACATGGTTTAAAACGCAGACAAACGCTTTAGTAGCTGCGTGTCTTTGACGGCGGAGTTCTGAGGAGCCGTTTCTTGGCCGGCGGAGCCGTGCAGAGACGTCCTAAAGAATGTTGTGCTTCCCTCGTATTTCCTTGAAGCCGGCAGCGCACTTGAGGAGCGGCGGCTCAAATACGTCCCAGCCAAAACTGTTCAAAGTAGTTGATTAAATGTGTCACAGAAGAGAAGGACACCGTGCCAATACGACAGTCTCCCTATAAAGATGGCTGAATAGCGCCTATGACGTCACTCATCGGTTTCTGCAGAGGGCTTATGAGGCTCATGGGGGTGGGGGGGTGGGGGGGGGGCAGAGTCAAGACTAAACACGGGTGGGTGTAGCTCAGTGGCAGACCGTGTGCCCGTGAGGTCATGGGTTCAATTCCCAGCCGCTCCATCCACCCTCAGATGTTTGTGGCTTTGGGTAAAAGCGTCAGCTCAATGAAATTGTAGAATCGTAGAAAACGTAACAATGGAATGAAATAATAAATAGGAATTTAGTCCAGCCAAACATCACATCCCATCAAAATGTCAACAACGTGACAGGAACTCTCCTCGAAAGTTCCATCTCTTCACTTTTTGGTTTACGAGCTTAAAAAAAAAAAGAAAAAGAAAACTCTTTATATATGTAGAGTTTTGACCTCAGCTATGAGGCTTCAGGAAAAACACTGGCTGTGATTTGAGGCTTTACTGCGCTCAGTGGATGATGCAAAGCAAAGCATTCAAATCTACAACCAATGAATTCCACTCATAAGGAGCACTGGGTTTACATGGCGTGTGCATGTATCACACGGTGTCTTATCTTCTCTTGTGTCATGGGAACAGCCGGCCTGAGATTCCTTCGTTTTGTTTTATAGAGGATGACATGTTCACTTTATGATGCTGCTAACACACACACACACACACACACACAAACCACCCTGTCTCTGCTTCACAAATGCTTATCAGAATCTGCAGCTAAATTGGCCCGAGCCGGCTCATCAGCGATGCACGTGAGCGGGCACACGCGTGTGCATGCACGCGCAGCCCTGCTCTTTTACCCTCATCATTTATTCCCCCGCTTCTCGCTTTAGCTTCTGTCAACACTGATCTGGGCAGCGATATCATCGGTTCGAATCGGAAAAGTTGGCTCTGCCTCCGCCATCAGTATGCAGGAGCCGCGCCGCCCCCTCCTCTTTTTGCATGTGAATACACTGGTTATTAAAAATCTCAGCCCGGGTCTGGAGGGGAGGATCAGAGTGTAATGGGTTGCACCCAGTGACACCCGACAGTCCCGTTTTCCATGACTCGGTGTTTATTCCTCCACCTGCGACACTGGGCATGTCGCGCAGCTCAGTGACGGTTACTGTACGGTGGCGACCTTCAGCCGGATGAACGAGGGGCTGAATTTCCGCGTAGGATACTTTGGATTTCTAGAGAAAAACCAAGCTAAAATATGTTTTTCTGCGCGATTGATCACCTGAACACACACACGCACACACACACATATATATATATATATATATATAAAAATATATTGCTGTTTTCCATTACCATCAAATGATCGATTCACATTTACATCAAGAGCAGCCTTTTTTTTTTACCACTGTGTTTATACAGTAACCCTGAATGAAAAAAAACAAAAACAAATATATATATATATATATATATATATATATATATCCTGGCCTGCAAATGTACAAATACTTCTTCAAAACTGCTTCTAAAATAAAGTGAATACCAGATAAAAACAACCCTACAATGTCACTGTCAGACAGCGTTGCTTTTAAGGCAGTGACATGTTGCTCTCTGTGGGGACGCGGGCAGCCGGGATGAGCGGAGCACGGGTTGTCAACCATCCAGATAAATCTTCTCTGCTTTGACCACCCAGGAGGATCCAGCCTGGAGGTTCGTCAAGGACAGCCAGAGGCAGATTTGGAACTGGCCCTCAGCCCCTGTATTCTTTTTTTTCCTCTCCCTTCTTCTTCTCCCCTAAATCTGGGCTGTCTTCTGCAGCTCCGGTTCCCTATGTCTCCTTATGTCTCTCTCTCTCTCTCTCTCTTGCACGCTCTCTCTCTCTCCCCGTGTGTTGAAGCTGCATATGAGGCAGAGAGAGTCTGTCATGCGTTTTCCGCCTCTCTGAATTCGCTTTAAACGGAGCAGAAAGTGAGAGAGCATGGAGGGGTGGGAGGGGGGTGGGGGTGTAGGGGGTGGGAGAGAGTGTGTGTGTGTGGGGGGGGGGGGGGGGGGGGCCCCGGAGAGGGGGGGGGGGGGGGGGGGGGGGGGGGGGGGGGGGGGGGGGGGGGGGGGGGGGGTGCACCTGGAGTGAGTGAAAGAGAAATTAAGGCCCACATGGAACATGCAGGGTCCTGCAGGATCACAGCCTGACGCAGACACTGACGGGGGGCTGGATGTTTCAGGGGGCGGAGGACAAACAGCAGGCAGAGCAACGAGTGAGTCCTCTGCTGCTCCGCCTTTTATCAATCAACTCATCCTGACAGCAGCACGGGACACACACACACACACACACACACACGCACACACACACACACACACACTCAACAACCTCCCTCTGCTGTCAGAAAGTGCATGTGATATCAGCAGTCGTCCGAGATCAGGACATGTTTCAGTCTCCTGTCTTATGGATTTTGCTCTGAGATGCGTCTGGGAATTGTGATATCAGAGCGGGAATGTCCCACATTCACGCCGACTTGACTTTAGAAGGTCCAGTGTGAACTGAGACTGATTCCATTTCTACGTTCAGATGCTGCGATGAGTCGACAGTGGTCGGTACACATGGACTGTGACTGTTAGGACTGTAGAGGATAAATCTATGTGAGGGAAAGAAGGCCGCCATGTTGCTCCGCCATGTTTGACATCTTTTGAGACCAATCAGGACGCTAACTGATGTTTTGAATCGCTATGATTTAAAGTTGTCAAAAAAATGTTTGAATTTGCTCAAAAAAACTTCATCTCGAAACTTTATTGGAATGTCTTTAGTAATGTTACTTACGCCCTGTCATCTACGAAAATGAATAAAAATGATCGAATAATTTAACAGACAGATAATCGTCATTAACAATTAAAATGTGAGCTCCAAAATTAAGTGATAAGTGATCGTTCGGAAATATCCCAGAATCGCACATTTGTTACGATAAATAGAAAAATATTCAAATTGACTGATTAGAAACCGCGCTGATTATATTACCAGAGTCTGTCACATCTGTATTTTCACGATGCCACGATAACTCTCTGAGATTTAAAATAAACTGTCGTACGTTCACAGATCAATAAACTGATGTTGTGGAATGTGCACTTTACTCTCATTCGCGATTCGTCCCACAGAGAGAGACATGACGCAGAGCGTGGCCGTGATGAAGGTCTGAATTATGTGGAATAAACCATAATACGATTAAGAGGACGCTCCTGGGAATGATGAATGCTGTTCCGCGTGCTCCATTGCTTCATTCATTTATCTTTTTTTAAATCAACAACACATTTCTGTTCTGTTCTAATCCCTCTCCGTCACCCAGACCAAAGAACACAAGGGCGATTTGTTCTAATACTCTTTTTTTTTTTTAAACTGATGTGAATCAGCGAGCGACATCCAGAGCCATGCATCACGTTATGACGACCACGTGCCGATTGATTATTCTTCCAATAAACATTGTGATGACTAAAGGCCGGCTGACTTACAAGAAGCAATTTTGTTTTCTAAAACCAAATCATTCTGAGAGAGAGAGAGAGGGAGAGAGAGAGGGAGAGGAAAGAGAGACAAAGAGAGGGGAGGAGAGAGAGAGCGAGAGAGAGGAGAGAGCACCAAACTTCTCGAGTACTCGAAGTGTTTGCGATAAGCCTCACCACCTGTCAGGCTTTTCAGTGCAGCGCAGCCACAAGATGCAGGTTGCCATGGCGACAGAGGCAGGTGTGCCACTTGAAAATGTGTAATAATTTGGGAAACAATGGGAGTTTGATTCCACACTGGAGGAGTGAACAACGGGCGCTTTTGTCAACCCAAAGAGGTTTTGGTCGACTGTTCGCCCTCGTTAGCTGCTGGAGGCTGACGATGAATAAAACATTACGCCCAGTGACTCGGTGTGAGGAACTCTCACGTGCAGAGTGAAGGAATTAGTGGCCGCTTGAGGTCAAGCGGTGCGTTGCGGCTGTAGCTGCACAGTGACGTCCAATCAAGAAAGCCTGCTCCTGTTGCCATGACGAAAGACTTATTTTGGGTGCGACAGTTCGCCATGATTTAGTGATTATACAATCATGACTATAAATAAACGATCAATAAATATTGCGCAATCCAGACATAGAACACGTTCACTTAAACATAACAAAATAAATATTTTTTGAGGTGTCAACTCTGATGGGAAACTCAAAGATGACACGTCTGGACGGCCTCTGTGACAAAACTATGCCAGAGTGCCCCCTCTGGTGGAAACTCTGAACCTACAAACAACCCTGACACATAAATACAAAACGTCGTTAAAGCCGAGTAAAGAAGAGGAATACAGGAAAAAAAAAAGAAAACGCAATGATATATATGAATATGAATATGAATTAGCTGCAAAACAGAGGGAACCGATACTGGTCGCAAGCACACAATTGCTGGTGCGTCCACGGGTCTGTAACTCACTTATGCACAAAATCGAAAAACACTAACGCCGACTAGAAGAAGTCACAGAAAGAGTCGAACCACCTGAACCGGAACATGTCTCGGACCCGGTGGTTTCCGGGCAGACGGCAGCAGAGTGCCGGCTGGATTGCTGTGCGCGTGTTTTTGCGGTGGGGGCACGCGGCAGATGTTGGAAACAGGAAAATTGCATTTAGCTGTCTCTGCAAATGACTCGGTGAGGTCATCACATTTTCAGAGAAGGGAACATTTGAGCGGAGGCGCGTCAGTGACGAGGGGTAGGTGGCGAGAGGAGGCAGATGAGTCCAGCTTCCGCCCGGATTTCACAAGAGTTTGGATGTTTTTGGTTTTTTTTCCCCCCGCGGACTCATTTCCGCAAACTGGACGCGCAGACGGAAATATAAAGCGCTGTGTTGTTATTACTCCCCTCGTAGGCTTCTACATACGAAGCATCAACAGTCTGTTACTCTTGATTGTTGTGGTCCTCACAAACCATAACAGCCCTCGAGCCATTGACTGTCAACAAGGATGCATTGTGGGAGATTAGCTCGCACCTCTGGGTCATTCCAAACCAAATAACCGCTCACAATTATGTTTTGCTAATTATGATTATCCCGTGATTACATTACGGAGCCCCCCATGTCATCGCCGCCGCAACGCGGTCTCCGGGCTACAGACGGAGGCCCGGGTGACGGTGTCGGCGAAGGCAATTAAAAAGCTATCAGACGGAGCCCGCCAAGAAAACATTTCCTATTAGATTGCAAAGTTAACCGCTGGCCCGAGCCCGACGCGGCCGCGCGAGCACTCAGATGTTATTGCTCTCCGCGGGCGCGGCGTTGTTATTCCTCCGTGGCGTTGGAGGCTAAAGTGGGCTCGGTAATGACCACTAAAAGCACTTTGCGCCGCTGTTTTCAAAGACGAGCTCGCATCAGGAGCCGCCACTTGACTTGTCATTGTTCACTCAAACTCTCCCGGGGATCTGGTCAAATTTAAATGTGGCGTTTTTCCTTCGGTGATGTGTGGCAGCAGGTGTTTGTGTGTGTGTGTGTGTGTGTGTGTGTGTTTGCTCGTGTGTGTGTGTGTGTGTGTCCCTCCCTGGAATCTGTAACCCCTCAATTAAGGCGCAGTGTGTTTTTCTTATCACAATAACATTCTCCTATTTCATTATTTTCCATAATGGCAGTAATTATTACCTTCTCTGATGTACAGGTTTTCATGAATCACGGTCCTGACACATAAATACTGTGTATTTATTCCTTCAAGCGTTTGTATTTTATTTTTTAATGGGACTGTTAAAGATGTCAAATGACACTTTTGACGTCTTTGGAAAAAAATATATGAAAATGCAGACTGTTTTCAGCAAAGATTTCATATAACTAACACACTGTTTACTGCTTTTCACATTTTGTCAGATGCAACGTACAACCTTCACCAGGAGATGTCACTCCATCCCACACATGATTCCTGCGATTACCTTTCACCAAACTTTGTCATATCTGCCAGTCGAATACTTCCAGCTAGCTCAGCCTAGCAACTGTCGCTCGTGGAAACAGTTAGCACGGCTCCATCAGAGGCTGCAATTACGCGGTCGGACTACTTTTTTTGCGGGTTAATGTTCTGAAGTGACTTCCTGTCCGTGCACGACTCATTTTTCTCTACAGGATGCAATAAACAAGCTATAAGGTGTCAGTTATGGCCTCGCTCGTACGTGTGCCGCCACTTTGAACTCTCCTAGTCATTACCCGGCGGAGCGGCGGGATGGGTTGAACCGGACATTAAAGAGACTTTACCCTGCCAGCTTCCCACTGTAAAGTCTGTGTAATGTCCCATCAAGCGGCAGCAGAGCAGGGAATAGTCCAGAGACTCTGCAGAGGAGCTGGTCACTGTGTCGACGCTGCCTGTGTCTTTTCACCTGCACAGTTTTCCCGGGGACGATTCCGTGTTTAAACGGAACGTCTTGGATTATACTTTATTAAAAAAGGTGCTGGTGGGTGGTGTGTACGCTACTTTCAGAGGGAGGCCAGACTGGGTGTTTCTGTTGCGGGGCACTTTGTTATCATGCATTATATAGGCCAGTGTTTAAAAATAATTATAAAAATCAAATTAAAATAAGAATTGATTTATTGTATTAAAATCGACAGAGAAATTGAATGACGAAATTGAATTAAATTGAAAATTAAAAACAGTTATCAAAATAATGGTCAAAAAACAATAAGATTAAATTGAATTCAAAACCACCTCAGAGAAAATCTCTCCGGCTGAAGCAAAACAAACGTACACGAATATAAATGTAACAATTACCGTTATGATTTACGAGTCAACATAATGATCCTTTACATCTCAGTGTGATTTCTGGCTGCTTGTCCAAGCGCATCGCTGTATTTCACCGATTCATTTATATGCGCTCATATCCCGTCACGTCCGTCTGATCTTGTCACCCCACCCGTCCGAAACCTTCTCCTCAGTCCCCTGGAAGGATTATCGCGCCGAAGCTCTCAACTTGTATAAATCCCACTTTCTCTGCCAAATCGAGCACTTAGCTCCCGACATATCCGGTTTTCAGGGGTTAAAGGGATTCACGGGCCGTTCCCACAAGCCCTCGGAATCCCGCGCTCTGATGCCCGAGCAATATAAAATGTACACAGATCAATGTAGCTACTGTGTGTACATGTACATAGGGGTGTTGTGAATGTAAGCGTCAATAACACTCAACGCTTACCACCAGGGCCTGGTAAATAAGCTCGGGGCCCAGCAGGCGAGTCAACCCTGAGCATCTGCGCGAAGAGAGTCAGGATCAGATTCACCACGAGCTACGACGGGATGTGACACACGCGGGAATCATCCACGCGTTGATGAACCTGTTGTGCTCCTCGACCGCACGAGCTGATTCCCATGCACTTTAGGATGATCGGCTGGGAGGAGCCAGGAGATCGCCCGCGGCAACAGTGGGAAGCGGCGGCGTTCTGCGGCAACGGCGGCAACGGCAAACCTGTCACCCACCCCCCACCCCCACCCCCACCCCCCCCTTTGGAATCGCTTTGCGTCTCGGGTTTCTGTGAGTCGGCGCGACCACCCCGAGGGGACGGCTCCCCTCGGTAAACCGTCGCAACCCGGGCAACATCATTAGGCGGTTGCTGTGTGGCAGCGGCTCCCGGGCTTCACTGGGAAATGCTTAGCGTGCACTTAGAGGTGACAGGGATAATATGGGCCATGTACTTGTTAGTCTCACCGGAGCATCATTTGTGCTCCAGCTATAAATAAAGACTTGTCACTGGCCCCGACCGTGGACGCAACGGTCCTCAAGTTTATGATTTCAAATTGACTGCGCTCGACCCCTTCCGCGGTGACGGCAGTTGTCCGGACGTCGCTCGGCTTCCTGCTCCGGAGGACTTCGTCAAAGTAACAGTCAGCAGATAAGTTTGGAAAGGGTTTTCTCTTGACTTCTTTAAAAAAAAAATTTAAAAAAAATTTAAAAACTCAACTTGTGAGAGTCAGAGGAGTCGGAGAGGTGGTTTATCGCCAAGTTTTGTCAAAGTGCAGTGAAGGTGCGAAACGGAGCATTGAATAATGACGTGAACGCAAACAAGGAATGATTCTCGGGCTACGTTCACATCGCCAACCACAAGCTGATGAGACAGGGAGCAGATTTGAGAGGTGACGAATGTCTTCCATCTGTCCGTCTTATGAAACAAGCCAACAAAGCAAAGTGTTGCAGACACGTTGGATTTCACGACCGCATGTATCGGTGAAGGTACAAAGAGAGAGGAGGCCTCCACACAGCAGGTGTGTTCCTCAACCTAAGGGGTGATCTGCACTTTCGCCCTACTTTTTGGGGGGGGGAATATATTTTTTTGTAACGCCGATGATTGAACATTCAGGATTTTAGGTCAACGGACGTGATTCTTTGGAAAAATCCCAACAATGATAATGATAATAATAATAACAGCAACTAGCAGTTTCACAGCCTCTCAGTGGTTTAGGTTCGCACAACATGCTCATTGGTGCCTTCTCACGCGCCTCGTCATCAACAGATGGCACCATGTTTGTGAGGCTACGTGGCGTTTAAGCGGCAGATGATTCACCACGCGCAACTTGGGAGTCCACTTTGACAACAACACCTTCGGACAACTCGTCAATCATGACGCAAACCGTCATTTCCCAACCCGATGCTCGTGTACATCCAGAATGAATCCAGCACATTCAGGGCATTTTGCTGCCCTCCTCCACACTCCATCCCCCAGAATCTCCACGGGCTCCTTGTGCCCCAACACATCCAGCTCAAACCAACACCAACTCATTTCAGGCGTCAAATCCCGTCTGTTCCCAACAGCTGTTTCTCGTGGTTTCAGTACTGTAAAATGTATGTCCTTGACAAGAGATGTAAAAATTCTTGTTATTATCATTCAAAAGTGAAGGCTATCAAGAGTCTATGTGTGACACAGGGCAGCACACAGCTGTCGCCAATATGTTTAAAAGAACAACAACAACAACAACAACAACAAGTTTTGACAGTGGCAGCAGCTGTTGACAACCCTGCTCGGTAACAACAATGCTCAATATGTAAAAGACAGTCACATGACCACTACCAGGTGACGTAGAGCTGCCAATCATGTCTGACTATCAGAGCATCTGTGTATGGAAAATCAACAAGCTACACTGCATTAGCATACAGTGCTAATGCCACCCATTCACGAGAGAGTGGCTCCACAACAACACAATTAGAACCAATGAGAATAAACTGTGATTAATATTATCTATAATAATAATAATAATAATAATAATAATAATAACAATAGTAATTACCCTTGACTGAAGAAACAGCAGCAGCAGCAGGAGCAGCAGCAGCATCCAGGGAGAGTTAGCATGGTGGCGATGACACCAACCTCAGAAGTGCCCAGTCATCCATCCGTCTTCATGGCTTGTCCACCATTCCTCCATCACCCGTCGTCCTCCAGGTCCAAGTTGAAGCCGTCACAGGGTTTTTTATTAAAAGTTCATCCGGACAGTGACAGTCCTCTTCAGTTCTCGCGATGTTAAAAGCCTCCAAAGCACGGTCCAGGAATCCAGGTGTGTGGCAGTTAGCTTAGCAGCTAGCAGCTAGCTTGACAGCTAACTAGCATTTAGCAGTTAGACAGCAGCTGTGTGTTTGAGTCATGTTGCCGCAGGAGGTTGAAACGTTACTTTACGAGGGTAAAAACAAGTATTTGAGTTTTAGTAAATACACTGAAAAGTGTATTAACGTCTTTTTTTAATTACCCTGTCACTGTCGACACCAGGTGCAACGCTCCAGCCTCGGCAGCTTGATTGGCAGATAAACAGGAAGTACGTCAGCCCCACGGAAGGGAAACCCCGTAGCTTCACCCTCCTGGAAATGATTTGGCAAATTTTTGGCCACACCCCCTAACTGTTTGAAAAGACATTTGATTGGTTGATTTACTCACATGCCCTCACCCTGTTTTGCATAGTTTATGGAAAGTAACCCCTACTTTCCTTATTTACTTGGTTTAGAATGTGCTTTTTAAAATAATATTTATAAATATTATTATATTTATTATTATATATGATAAATATTTTATTATTCAATCATCCCAGTTGTCTAAGGTGTTTAAATGGGAAATACTCATTTGTAAACACATCAGCCTTTGCATGGCTTTATTATTCATCATGTTACAAATGATATTATATCTTATATTATTTTATTTTGAAGTGTGTCAACGTGAAACAATGAAATATATGCTATACTAATAAAAAAAAGAGGATTTTGCAGTATTTATTCCAAAATGTTTACATATCCCTCCGCCAATATTGTTGTTGTGTGTGGTATTATATAATTATATTGTTATAGCAGAAAACATGGCACATTAGGGTAAAAACCCTCTGGACAGTTCTGGACAAAAAGCCATTTATAGATATACAATCACAGGGACGCACACTAATCAATAGTTTAGGAAAAGAGAACATTACATTCAGGCACAAATTCAAATTAAAAACCCTATAAAACATCATAATGGTTGACATGGAGTAGATTAAATAAATCAGGTATTGTGGCTTAATTTAGAAAAGAGAATTGTTGTTTCTACAATGGTGTTGTTTGCCATGTCACTGAGGCAGGGTGTGTTTCTGACTCTAATGTGCTCGCTTTCTTTTCCGACGAGGCGCCGTCGTCGTTGTCGTCGTCGTCAGTTCTCTGCAGGAGCATGCGAGCGCCTCGCGTTTGATGATGTCTGATGAGGGGCGGCGGCGGCGGCGGGGGGGGGGGGGGGGGGGGGTCACGGGTGGCAGACGTCTCGGCTCAGTCGTCTTCACACGGCCCTGAAGAAAAGTTTTCCCCGAGACGTCAGGTCGTTCAGAGGGAAACAATAGCAACAAGCGGCGTCTATCGACTGACAAGCTGACAAGCGGCCATTAAACCCATGCTGAAGGTGTTTGACGCGGAGTCGCAGCTCCAAAAATAGTCCGGGGGTGGGGGGGGGGATCTAACTGCTGAAACAAACAAGAAAAAGAAAAAAATCACACACACACACACACACGTACACACAGAGAAGCCATTTTCTCATGTGAGTCTCTGAAGGACAAATGTTCCAGCGACTCGCGTAATTAGGAAAAGAGCTTGTTTTTGCGAATCGGCGGCGAAGACGTCAGTCAGGACGAGAATCGGCGCAGGATCCGCACGAGCTAATAAGCCATGTTTCATTTTGACTGACAGAGGCGAAGTGTGAACACGGCGTCCAGGCGTTAACTAGAGCTGCCATCTTTCCCTGTGCCTTGACCCCGGCGCGCAACCCTTGACCATTAAACGCCTCCCGTGTGAGGCAGAGACGAGTTGATTACCATCACGTTTTCTACATGAGACGGACATCACCGAGAGCAGCGAGGCATAATTGTCTGTGTCTGAAAAGCGTGTGATGCGAGACTCCTTCATTTGCCACGTGAGATTAGAAGAAAAAAAAAAAAAAAGAAAGAAAATTGCTCCCAGTATCTACAGCAAGGTAATTGGGCGATGAATTGCTTTTCACATCAAAATTGGCTTTCTTTGTCGAGGCCGCGGAGAGCGCTGCAGTTACAAAAGCTAAAAACGCGTGAGTGAGTTGCCATGCTAGCACTTCCAGTTCCTCCGTGTTTCAATCGATGAGATAGGTTAAAACAAGTTTTGTTCTTATTAGAAATTCTTTTTAAAAAAACGTATCGGTAAATTAGCCCACAAGAGAGTTGAGATGCTTGAACGAGGCAGTTGATGACCGAGCGGCAACCTCCGGGGCTAACGGGTGAGGGTGAGAATACAGAAGAGGGAAAAAAAACTTGCAGTTCACAGGGTGGCCACTTGAGGCTGTCAATCCCCATAGACTCCCAATGTTGAACTTCAGGAGGTGGATTAAACACGTTTAAAGCCGGATACAAACTACGCTTTTGGCCTCCATCAGTCACATTTGTTCCCATGACAACTGTACAGAGGGTGGCTTTTTTTTCTAACTCTCTAAATTGTACAAAATGAAGGGGCGTGGCCTTGAGTGACACCTGGAGTGACCTGGCATGTTCGGTGGATGCTGCTGCGGCACCGTGCTCCCCCTCTTTGCCCATTTTGGGATGGACCAGGAAGTAGGAGGAGTCAGGCAAACCCGGAGACACCGGCCACCAGAAACCATAGAAATGGGGGCGGGGGGGGGAGAGAGGGGGGGGGGGGGGGGGGGGGGGGGGTTAAAAGGAGCATGTGCAGAAAAATGGACAAGTCAACAAGAGGAAAAAGAGGACAATCTTTATTTCAATCTTCCAAACCTGTAACAAAGTGTGACACTCTCGGTTCAAACCCAAAAGAGGAAGTTTGGCAGAGAATGGTATAGGCAACTACAGAGACCGGAAGGCAAGACGAGGGCATGGTTTCCATTAGTGCAGTTTCACAGTAATGACACAGATAACCTCCGTATGTTCAAACACAAGAGGCGGGGCTCAGGTCCAGGCACCTGAGTCGACACGAGATTCACCAAGCGGCGGGATCACGAGGAAAATGAGCTACAGTGGGGAAAAAAACGGAAACCCTGTCGAAGCGGTTGTGTTATTTAGCTTTTTTTTTAGGGGGGAGAGAAAGGCTTCAGAACAGCAGGGGTGAGGAACCTCTGGCCAAAAGGAGAAGTGGGAGCCCACTCATGAATAAACACGTCAGAACGACGATACGTTCTGTCTGAGGCGCAAACAGAATGACATGGCGGGGTGAGAGTACCGGGCGCCGACCCTTTCCGGACCGACACCTTCCAGGTCAGGGTGGTGATCCGTGTTATGACGCGTGGCGAATGTCAACAAATCCAAAGGCGGTGGTTTGGGGGTTTTTTTGGGTGCTGTCGTTTTTTTTTTTCCTCAGTGAAAAGTGAAACGGGACGAATGTGTATTTTTCTTGGGACTAAAGGAGACAGTACATTTGGGAGCGTGACAAAGGCCGAATGAGCTGCAAGGGCGAAGGGATGAAGTCAGTGCTCTGTGACGGAGTTCGGGCGCCCAATAAGCCGACCTCTGTCTCACCTGTGATCTCCCTCTGACCTGTGACCTCTCTCTGACCTGTGACCTCCCTTTGACCTGTGACCTCCCTCTGACCTGACCTTTTGATGGCCTGTCTCATATCTTAGTCCTGTGACCTTGTTGTGACCTTTCTGTGACCTATTTCTCACCTGTCTTTGAAGTTGTGGCCCATCTACCTGTGTGACCTCTGACCCCACAGCATACTGAGGGAGCTGGACGCGGTCCATCAGAACATGGGGTACTGTCCTCAGTTTGATGCGGTGAACGAGCTGCTGAGTGGACGAGAACACCTGGAGCTGTACGCTGTCCTCCGAGGTGTCCCTGAGGACCAAGTCTGTGACGTGAGCACTTGACTACAACACACACCTGAAGACACTCTTACCTCCTCGTCCTGCAGCCGACTTCAATTAGTACTTATGAAGTGAAATGTAAAGTCTACATTTTACAGAGTAAACATCATATCATGGAACGTCAGTAAACATCAGTCTTTGAAAACGATTCCACTCTGTATCTGTCACAAACATTGTAGAGCTTTTTACAGTGTAAAGTCTGTAAAGTATAAATAAGAACATTTCATTGTGAAGACTGAACTTGATGGAGAAAGATGGATCCGTCTTTATTGTCAGCGCTCAACCTTGCGTCTGTACAACGTCGGAGCAAAGAAAGAGAAGACATGAAGATACTGAAATGAACATGAACACATGATCAATGATGATGTCATCTTAACACTGGCCATGCTGTGCTGTGATTGGCAGGTGGCAGATTGGGGAATCAGGAAGTTGGGTCTGGTGAAATATGCTGACAAAGCTGCAGGAAGTTACAGCGGAGGAAACATGAGGAAACTGTCCACAGCCATGTCCCTGATCGGAGCGCCCCCTGTGGTCTTCCTGGTAACAACATTGACTTCCTGTATTGATCACGAGGACGTGTTCGTTGCTCTCAGGTTGACCTCGATCATATTCAGAGCTGAGTGTTTTACAGTGCAACTGCAAGTTCACAGTTACACAACAGCATCAGAGAGCTCTCAGCCTATCAGAGCACAGTTCAGCGGGGGGGGGGGGGCCGGCGGTGCGGGGGGGAGGGGAGGGGGGGGGGGGGGGGGGGGGGGGGGGGGGGTTGTGTAATTGGAGGATTATAACCAGAAGCTGCTGTGTTTTCTGACAAGAGGAGAAGAAGAAGTTAGGTGGGACAATGCTCCTCCCCCTTCTCCTCACCTTCTCTCTGTGTTTCCTTCTACACCTGTGGGCTCACCTCAACATCGCCGTCCTGCTGGTCACAGGACGAACCTACAACCGGGATGGACCCCAAAGCTCGACGAGCACTTTGGAACTGCATTCTCAGCGTCATCAAGGAGGGGCGCTCCGTCGTCCTCACCTCACACAGGTCTCACACACACACACACACACACACACACAAAGGTACACAACACACACAGGTACACACCCACACACTCAAAGGTACACAAAGACACACACACACACACACACACACACAAAGGTACACACACACACACACACACGATCATCACAGTTGCACTAATCAGAAAGCCATTCACATAGAGGGCTGTGCTGACTTACCCACCCCCCCCACAGACAGGCGCACACCCACCCACACCTAACTACACACACACACACACACACACACACACACACACAAAGGTACACAACACACACAGGTACACACACGCACAACACACAGGTACACACACACGCACACACTCAAAGGTACACAAAGACACACACACACACACACAAAGGTACACAACACACACAGGTACACACACGCACACACTCAAAGGTACACAAAGACACACACACACACACACACACACACACAAAGGTACACACACACACACAGACACACACACACAACTCACATTGTGTGTGTGTGTGTGTGTGTGTGTGCAGTATGGAGGAGTGTGAGGCGTTGTGTACCAGAATGGCGATCATGGTGAATGGCAGGTTCCGATGTCTGGGCAGCGTCCAGCACCTGAAGAATAGGTAATTGCACACACAGCCACCAGGGGGCGATAGCGAGGGGCAGTGGCTCAGTGGAAGCGTCTGTGTTTTTGTTGGATTGGCAGGTTTGGAGACGGTTACACCATCATCCTGCGGGTGGCGGGGCCGAACCCAGACCTGGTCCCGGTGATGAAGTTCATCGAGAGCGAGCTGAGCGGCAGCACGTTAAAGGAGAAACATCGTAACATGCTTCAGTATCAGCTGCCCTCATCGCTAACGTCGCTAGCTCACATCTTCTCTATCCTCGCCAAAAATAAAGATACGCTCCGTATCGAAGACTACTCCGTCACTCAGACCACGCTCGACCAGGTAACTCCTCCTTGACCGATGAGGTCATCCTTCTTACTTCCTGCTGTAGGCGTGGCCTGACAGTAGGGGCTGATCCTGTTTGTCGTTGCAGGTGTTTGTGAACTTTGCCAAGGACCAGAGTGATGACTATCACTCCAAAGACGCCTCTGTCAGACGGAAAGACGTCTCCGTCGAAGTGCCGACACTAAGCTCCGCCTCCGCCGCAGCAGAGGGAGACGGCAGTCGCAGCGAGACCGTCATGTGACCTTGTGATGTCATGAGGCTTCAGCCTGGACGCTCCCCTGTAGCAGCCCCTCAGCCACCTGTTATGATGTCATTAGTTCTGAGGTGGGTGGAGTCTCTGCTGCATTATGTCAATGCAAATGATTTCCTGTGGTGGCGCTGTGCTGCTCACTGTCCACCAACCTGAACCGTCCAGCTCGGTACCATGGCTCCGACCTCAGTGACCTCAGCGGGTCTCCTTTTTTCTTTAGTTGTTGATGAAGAATCCGAATCATTTCAAACGGCCGCGGGCTCGACTGCAACAAATTCAAAACACTGATTTTACTCAGACTTTTATTTATATGTGTAACTGTAATTTTGGTTTATTTTGGCTGAGACCAAGTGGCATCACTTTTTCCTGTTGTGTTAAAACATCCAATCAAAACAATTGACACTGGGCTGAAGGCGATGGACTGATTTTTGTAGTTTTTTTAAGAAACAAAGATGAAAATGAACAAATTCTTGGTACGAGTGTGAAACAGTGAAAAACCTCATTAGCTCCTCAAAGATCCACCATCCACCTGTCACCTGTATCCATTATTACCAATCTGTATTGATCTGTATGGATCCCAGATCCATCTCTGATACTTCATGTCTGATTGTGACCAGCAGGGGGCGACACTGACAGATCCAGCACTTTATTTACTCTGGTTCATGTTTACATCAGGTGACAGGAAACACTGATGGGGGAAACTGTTACAGACTCTGATAGAAAAATAAAATGAAACAAATGAATCTGATTGGTCGTTTACATCTGAGCAGTTTCCATGGAAACACACTTTATTTTATGTGTACAAAAAAAACAAGTCCAAACAAAGACAATAACATTTTAACTACTACTAACTACATATTAAACTGCAGTACTTACTACAGCTACACATTGGATTCATGATTACGACATCAGTAAATGCCAGGCTCTACATGTATAACGTGTCATTACAGGTATATGTTTAAATACCACTAATTACACATTTAACCACTGGTAACTAACATGAACTAACGTTAACTAACACTAACTAATGTTAACTAACATTAACCAACACTAACTAGCGTTAACTAACATTAACTAACAGGAACTACTGTTAACTAGCAGTAACTAATGTTAACCAACTGTAACTGTAATTAACGTTAACTAACAGTAACTAATGATAACTAACAGTAACTACCATTAACTACGTCAACTAACATTAACTAACGTTAACTAACAGTAACGTTAACTAACAGTAACATTAACTAACAGTAACTAACATTAACTAACGTTAACTAACATTAGCTAACAATAACTAACAGTAACAATAACTAGCAGTAACTAATGTTAACTAACGTTAACTAACGATAACTAACAGTAACTAACATTAACTAATGATAACTAACAGTAACTACCATTAACTATGTCAACTAACATTAACTACGTTAACTAACAGTAACAATAACTAACGTTAACTAACGTTAACTAACGTTAACTAACAATAACTAACAGTAACAATAACTAACAGTCACAAATGTTAACTAACAGTAACGAACAGTAACTAATGTTAACTAACAGTAACTACCATTAACAGTAACTAACATCAACAGTAACTAACAGTAACTAATAGTTACTAACATTAACAGTCACTAACATTAATTAACAGTGACTAACATTAACAGTAACTAACATCAACAGTAACTAACAGTAACTAATAGTTACTAACATTAACAGTCACTAACATTAATTAACAGTGACTAACATTAACAGTAACTAACATTAACAGTAACTAACATTAACCAACGTTAACTAACACTAACTTTGAACTGCACATAATTTTATGTTAAACTAACAAGACACTGATAAATTTTACATACTGTTCCTTTAAATAAAAAAAATCACATGCACACACACGCGCGCGCACACAAACACGCACACAGAACAATAAACAAAGAGACAAATGGTCAGTGTTCTGTCCGTGAAGCTGATTAGACCCACAACTGTGCTGCTCCCAGTCTCACCACAACTTCACCACATCACCACAACACAACTTCACCACATCACCACAACACATCACCACAACACAACTTCACCACAACACAACTTCACCACATCACCACAACACAACTTCACCACATCACCACAACACATCACCACAACACAACTTCACCACATCACAACTTCACCACATCACCACAACACAACTTCACCACATCACCACAACACAACTTCACTACATCACCACAACACAACATCACCACATCACTTCACCACAACACAACATCACCACAACACAACTTCACCACATCGCCACAACATCACAACATCACCACATCACCACCAGGAGCCAGGAGGAAACATTCAGCAAGTGTCAGGAACCAGAAGAACCCACCAGGTCCAGAACCATGGACCCAAAGAGTCTGTCCTCCAGCTCTAGGATTCACTTCAGGAAGGTCAGTGTGTGTGTGTGTGTGTGTGTGTGTGTGTGTGTGTGTGTGTGTGTGTGAACTCTTTCTGCTCTGTGTTGGTGACTGTCAAAATAAAAGCTATTTATTTTTAGGAAATAAAAGTAAATCAATAAAATCCAGACAAATCAAAGCTGCAGCGGGGAAACAGCGCCATGTTGGCATCACACTTATCAGTGGTCATTTTCGGTACTGCAGCTTCCACTCCGATACAATCCTTACTCCTCGGGTCGCAGGGATTGCGCATGCGCAATGAGATGAATGGCCGCTGCACCTGACGACCCACCAGGAAGCGGCGGACAAATCCTCGGCCGTTAATCCCGTTCCGCTCGATAACACCGGACACAGTAGCATGTTCAGCGGGCCGGAGCGTTCCGTGTGATTGTCAGGACCGTGTCCGCTCCGGAGGACTGTCCGTGTCCCCACCCCGTCTGCCGGGCTGCAGACCCCGCTGCTGCTCAGCTGAGGCTCCGTGAAGCTCCGTGAGGCTCCGTGAGGCTCCTTGAGGCTCCGGGCTCATTCACCGTGACTGCAATGGGATGCTGCGGGAGCACGGAGGTAAGATCGGAGCGGTCCAGTTGCTCTCCTCTGCCCGGTGCCCTTCAGCAGCGCCCCGGTGCGTGTTAGTGTTTTCACCGGGAGTGTGGAAGCGGTCCGGGGTGCAGAGAGGGCCGAGTCGGTATTGGGACAAGAGCCGTAATCCAATTAGCTCCTCCGCGGGGACCGGGTAATGGTTACCGGGCCTGGTACCGGAGCCGCCATGTCTGCACCCGTCAAACAAACGGTTCGGGCCCGGTTTCCTGGTTCAGGCCGCGGCTCCGCGCTGAGTGTGACCGTGTCTGTGTTTGTTCCAGCGGACAAAGAGAGAGTGGAGACCGCTGGAGGACCGGAGCTGCACCGACCTGCCCTGGTTCCTGCTCTTTACCGTCTTCTGTGTTGGCATGGTAACTACACACTCTACTATTACTACTACTGATACTACTACTAGTACTGATACTACTACTACTACTACTGACCTGCCCTGGTTCCTGCTCTTTATCGTCTTCTGTGTTGGCATGGTAACTACACACTCTACTATTACTACTACTGATACTACTACTAGTACTGATACTACTCCTACTACTACTGACCTGCCCTGGTTCCTGCTCTTTACTATCTTCTGTGTTGGCATGGTAACTACACACTCTACTATTACTACTACTGATACTACTACTAGTACTGATACTACTACTATTACTACTACTACTACTACTGACCTGCCCTGGTTCCTGCTCTTTACTGTCTTCTGTGTTGGCATGGTAACTACACACTACTACTACTACTACTACTACTAGTGATACTACTACTGATACTACTACTATTACTACTACTACTACTGACCTGCCCTAGTTCCTGCTCTTTACCGTCTTCTGTGTTGGCATGATAACTACACACTCTACTACTACTACTACTAGTGATACTACTACTGATACTACTACTATTACTACTACTACTACTGACCTGCCCTGGTTCCTGCTCTTTACCGTCTTCTGTGTTGGCATGGTAACTACACACTCTACTACTACTACTACTACTAGTGATACTACTACTGATACTACTACTATTACTACTACTACCACTGACCTGCCCTAGTTCCTGCTCTTTACCGTCTTCTGTGTTGGCATGATAACTACACACTCTACTACTACTACTACTAGTGATACTACTACTGATACTACTACCATTTCTACTACTACTACTGACCTGCCCTGGTTCCTGCTCTTTACTGTCTTCTGTGATGGCATGTTAACTACACACTCTACTACTACTACTACTTCTACTATTACTACTGATACTACTACTACTAACACTTACTACTACTACTTCTACTATTACTACTGATACTACCACTACTGCTACTGCTACCACTAACTACTACTAATACTGCCACTGCTACTAATACTCCTACCACTACTATTACTACTACTGGTACTGCTTCTAACTACTACTATTTCTACTACTACTTTCTACTACTACTACTGTTACTACAACTAGTACTACTACTACTGACCTGCTCTGGTTCCTGCTCTTTACCGTCTTTTGTGTTGGCAAGGTTACTACACACACCACTACTACTATTTCTACTATTACTACTGATACTACTACTAACACTATTACTACTACTACTTCTACTATTAGTACTGATACTACCACTGCTGCTACTGCTACCACTAACTCTACTACTTCTACCACTAACTACTACTAATACTACCACTACTACTAATGACTAATACTCCTACTATTACTACTACTGGTACTGCAACTAACTACTACTATTTCTACTACTACTTCTAACTCTCCTATTACTACTACCACTAACTACTATTACTAGGAATACTACTGCTACCATTACTACTACTACCATCTACAGCAACTACTGGCCCGGGTTTCTGCTCTTTATTACCATCTTCTGTGTTGGCATGGTCACTACACACACTACTACTAGTCCTACTACTATTACTACTGATACTACTACCAACCCCCTACCAACCTTTTTTTACTGCTGAACACAGTTCTACTACTCCGGAGAGTAATACTACTAATTTCATTACCCCAACTTCTCACCACCGCACCATTTTACTAGTACCTCTATTCCTGCCATTACTACTACTACTACTACTTCTACTGACTCAATACAACTACTACTATAACAACCCTCACCACACACTGCTGCCGTCTGTGCTGCTGATAAACTACAGACAGAATATTATTGATATTCTCGTGCTACTGCTGATGACATCACTCCTCTCACTGACACAGTACTATTGCTACTCTCATAGTACCACTTTGAAATAGTATTTTCACTGTGCTAGTTGTAGGATTATTTTCATTGTTCAGTTAATGACAAAGTACTATCATAGTACTACTCCTATTATGGTTGTGTCAGTAGTCAGAGTATTTGTCTACTATTTCTGTGCCGCAGGGCAGCATCTGTGGCTTCACTGTGGTCACTGGAGGTGCGGCTCGCCTGGTCTTTGGATATG
>JAFBJT010092005.1:13451-26637 GCA_016785325.1 Chascanopsetta lugubris | reverse complement strand
GCTCAGCACAGTGTTCTACACACACACACACACACACACACACACACACAAACACACACACAAAATCAGACACACAATCTAGGTTATACGTCATCTTCTACTTAAAGGTCCATAAAGTAGAGCCTGACTAATGGGTCTATACATTCAAAGAAATTTGAATTTAAGCATAAACACTTTTTAGAAATAAAACTTATGACGAATACAAAATATACAGTCGAAGATTAACGACAAAAATAAACAGTTCGTTTCCAAACTAAATACAACACGTGTTTTCTGTATTGTTTTTTCCAATAAGTTGAAGTTTTCATATCTGCAAAAAAAAGGGTCATGTAATTACTCAGGCTTTGGTTGTTTCAGAAATAAATAATGTCAGCAATGAAAATCAATCATCAAATCGAATACAAATGAGCACAAGAGACAGTGATATGTCTGTCAAACAATAAAGCTCATTAGATAAACAGAAAGAATGGAGGTTCCGGGGAAATTGGACCATTGTGGCTACATGGAGACCTCACCGCCATCAGCATGGCCACCGTCATGGGTCCGACTCCACCAGGCACAGGTGTGATGAAGCCAGCCTGCTCTTTAGCCGAAGCATAGTGGACATCGCCAACCACCCGCTTCCCGCTGGGTTTACTCTCATCTGAAAGACACGGACACGAGCCGACAACGTTCACGGTGTGCGTTCCAAAATGAAACCGAGCTCCAGGACGAGTCAAGCGGACGTCAGCAACCTGGGATGTGGTTGATGCCACAGTCGATGACGACAGCTCCTGGTTTGATCCAGTCGCCCTTCACCATCTCTGCTCGCCCAATGCCGACAACCAGGATGTCTGCATTTCTTACCTGCAGATCAATTGATGGATCAATCGAAAAATATGCCTCATGCGTCCGCGATCATATGTTTGCACATTAAAAGTGACAGACACAAAAAATTCACTTCAAGACAAGCACATTTTTTTAAAAACTAAACAACACCGTAAAGTTAACCACTTAGTGGCAGCAAAGATTTGTGCAACAGACATTGTGAATTTGAAAGTGACTCCTTGAATTGTTCTCCTGACACACTGTCACTTCTTATTGTTTGTGTGCGGAATATTGGAGAAAACGTTATCCGCAGTGACGATTGTACTAGATTCATCTTTTTGCTTTTCCATTGTTTAGGCGAGTAGTTTATACTATGTGCTGTATGGGATCGGATGATTTATACTACTGCCGTTATTCACAGTTCACTTTAAAAAGGAGTCATATAAGATGAAAAATCCCCCGTTTAAAAAAAGGCATGCAGTGTCAACTACAATTTAGTTCTGAATGATGCCGTCATGACAGAGATCATTAACACGAGGTGTTTCACCTCCTCTGGGAGATCTGCTGTTTTGGAGTGGCAGGTGGTGACAGTGCTGTGGCTCCACAGCAGCAGGTCATGCATCGGCGCTCCCACAATCTTACTGCGGCCAATTACTACAGCTCTCTTCCCCGCCACAGACACACCTGTGGGAAAGCAGAGAGAGAGAGAGAGAGAGAGACAGAGAGATCACATACAGGTGACTGGATGGATTTTCAGGAAACATGGGCCTGAACAGCATAGAATACATTTTGGGAAAGACACGTTTAGAGGGCTGATGTGCGTTTGTTCCATCTGGTGCCGAATGATCGAATGTACGGGGACTTTTTACATTACGTTCATCGATACATTGGGTGGACAGATTTTTACTCAAGAGATTTTTGCGTTTACCCGTCTGCTTGATCAACTCCATACAGCCATTGGGAGTGCAGGGGATGAAGCAATCGCCCAGGTCCCCACGAGACAGTTTCCCTGCATTTATGCTGGTTAGTCTACAAAACACACAGGGACACGCTGGCGGTGTAAAAGAGAAATTCTGAGTGTTGAGGAATCATGAATTTCAACAGATCAAAAAAAATTTTTTTTAAATACAAATTAAATTAAATAAAAAAAACAGCCGAGTGAGATCTGTCCTTCGCGGCCATTGAATGGAAGCAAGGAAACACAAAAGCTCAATGCAAAAGGAGAGCTCTTACCCATCCACATCCTTCTCGGGGGCGACAGCATTGGTGACCCTCTCGGTGTCGATCTTGTGGATGGAGTCTAAAGGCAGCTGCACGATGAGGCCGTGGATGGATGAGTTCTCATTCACCTCTGTGATTTTGTGAAGGACCTGAACACGGATATCATTTGAAGTGCGACGCACTCTCTGCACACACAATGTCATTTTAAGCTCCGCTTGACACAACGGCGACCTTACCTCCTCCTCGGTTGCCGTCTTGGGGAGTCTTAAGTGTGTTGCATTGATTCCGATCTGAATTTAAAATCAACAGTTTAGGCAAGATGTTTCTGGGGGGGGCCGGAGGGGGGCGCGGGGGGGTATTGGATGCAAATAGTCACGTTACCTCTGCTGCTGCCTTTAACTTCATGCTGATGTAAAGATTTGAATCCTCCCGGTCCCCAACCTGCAAATGGAATGGCGTTAGGCCCGATATTCCAAAATTTTGATTTGAAATGTCATCTGATATCTGGATTGTTGTGGTTATCACATTCACCACAGCCACAAACGATCAGAGAGAGCTCCTGCTCCATTCACCAAATCCTGGGTCTGTGCAGAAACTACACCTGTGTGTCTCCTGCTGTAGCAACCATCTCCAGAGGAAGGTCATGGGAAAGCAACACTCGAGACGAACCGCCAGGTCTAGTTTCTTGTGCAATAGCGAGCGTGCGTTTTTCTGTGTGGCCCATTAGCGCTTTATTTTCTTTACCCTAACCTTAATCCAACACAGAGTTTTTGCAATCTTAACTTGTATCTTGCTTCTTTTTGCTTTGTTTTTTACATGCTATCGTTTAATGATTTTCTAACAGGCCAGTGAGTTTCATTGTATCGTGTAAACTGTGTTTGGACTGTGCATAGGACAATAAACCTCCTGAATCTTGAACGCATTTACCTGTAAGACCACCAAACCGGGACTGAAGTGGGGGTCCTGCAACTTCATTTGTGCCACATCTTCCGTCAGACGCTGCCTTGTTTGCCTGAGAAGAGATAACGGGAGAAGGATCACTATGCTGGAGAATAACAGGCACACTTTGTGTTGCAGAACGACAAATTCCATTTCCCTGCAGAAGTGACAGACTTTATGATCCGAAATACAAGCAGCCATCTAGTTATCTATTATCAATCCGCTGATCATTCTCCGGTCCGGCAGTGAATCCCGACAGACGATGAACCCGGACATCAGAGGGGGATGAGAGTGTCACAAAGCCTGGGAATGGTTCCAATGCTTTGTCTCAGTTAGTGATTTATCTCTTAAACCCAATCAAACAATAAGGGTGAGGTTGAGGTTGATCTGTTTCAAGTCCTGTAGTGTTCAAACACGCCGATCTTTGGTAACAGCGCTATTAATCACAGAACTGTGTAGTTTCACTTGATCCACTGAGGCCTAACTGGCAAATTTTGAACAAATTTAAACAACAACTTAAATCACAGTGACAAGTGATACAATCATTCCTCTTTAACAAAATTCGAAGTTCAATAAATCAACAAAAAATTCTAGTAGATCTTCTCATTGTTTATCTGAATTTTGGATGATGCCTTGCACACTTTTAGACAAAAGATTGTATGAATCAAACTACATTTCTAAAAGGGAAAGACGAAGCCTCACGAACAAAGGTCACTTCTCTGTTTGTGTCGATCTCCAGAGAGATCTGAGGACAGCGCGTGCAAGTGTGTGCAAACTATTAATGCTACACAGAGTAATTTATGTAATGAACACAGCGAGGGCGAGTTAACAAGGTGCAGGCTGTTACGTCTTGTGACAAGCACATGCAACAAAAT
Organism: Chascanopsetta lugubris; assembly: GCA_016785325.1. Taxonomy (NCBI): domain Eukaryota; kingdom Metazoa; phylum Chordata; class Actinopteri; order Pleuronectiformes; family Bothidae; genus Chascanopsetta; species Chascanopsetta lugubris. The sequence goes on along the minus strand of JAFBJT010092005.1, from coordinate 22,795 downwards.
GACATGTGCTTTTTATTCTCTCTGCACAAATGTATTAGGAGCCACAAAACCATTTGAGCCAAAAAAAAAGTTCAAATGTCTCTTTATGAGGAATAACTTGGTCAAGAAAATGTTTTTAAAAAGTCTTTCACAAGCGAGTTTTACTGTGAGTTGAGGTAAATGGATCAATGGAGCAAAGATCAGAACACACGCCCTCTGTTTCTTACGTAACCCTGTAGTATGTACCAGATATCGACAGGTTGATATTGGTTTTTAACAGACAGATTCTTAGACGCGTATTAGGACCAAAACTAACTGATATTTGGGATCCATTTTACATTAACAGAAAAATAATCTTTTAAATCTTTAAAACTTTGCCAGCTCCAACAGAGAACCCAATTAGAATGCTTTATCAAAATAGATATTAAAAACCCAAATTGTATGACAAAATCAAAATCAGGCTGAATTATATCTCATTAACTTTCACAGTCATATATGTCTAGATTTTGCATGGTGATAAAAATAAAGTGATATAATATAGTGTGCAAAGTTTACTGAAACTAAAACTCTTCAAGTATGTCCATTTAATGGTGCAGTGTGTACAATTTTGGTCATTTTTATTGCTTGCAAAAATAAAACAAAACAATTTGATACTGACATTTTAATTCATTTATAATCATGAAAATGTTTTATTTTTTCCCATTACCCTTAAATGAGCCTATCAAAGTATATTTACAGGACAAGGAAGGTAAAAGTGGATGTAAACATCTTTGAGTTTTCTTGACAACTGACCATAGGTTCTCCTGCATGTTCAGAATAGTGAGGTGATGGATTCAACTTCACCTCCAGGGGTCACAAAATCGTACACACTGCACCTTTAAAACTACTGTAAAAACTCTGTGCAGAGGACATGACCCTGATGTAAGAATAAATGGCTCATTCTAGTGTGATGAATACAACAATGCACACAACCCGGTGATAATACAGATCTTGGAAATAGGCAGGGAAATCATTTCACCCCACTGCTACACAATCAAATGATATCTAATACCGGAAGAGATCAAATCAGCAAAGTATCGGCCAATAATCTGCCTGGTTGATAACCTGTCGACTTCTAGTATCCACATACCATTCACTTCCACGTGGTCACCAACCCGAATCTTGTGAATTATCGCTAACACATGATAAACACATGTCATACTTAACACGTTTCATACTCTGACCTATATTTGCTGAATTGGGGGAGCAGCCAGTGGCTGCACACTTCATTCACGTGGTCAGCACCGCGTCAAACCAGTGAATAGCAGTCTTATGAAATCTGTCCTCTGCTTAACACATACACAAAGTCAGAGTGCTGAATCAGCCAAATACTCTACATGTATCTACAAGGGACGTCTGACTGTGTGTAACTTCAGTTACAGTACAACTGGTTTGCTACCAGGTTAGCTAGTGCATACGCATGCACGGTGCCCCAAGTCTAATCCCGCTTCCTCACTGTGCATCAATAACCATGCGGTACTTACGCAGAAACCTCCTTTCCACTTATAATTTGAGCGGGCATGTTTTCTTCTGCTTGTGTCGCTGCTGTTGCTGCTGCTGCTGCTGTGTGATGCCGGGGTCTGTCGCGCGCGGACTGACCAGAAGAGTGGAGCTCTCTCGCTGAAAACTTCACTCGACTTTTATCGGGACGCCGAGTTATAATTTTTTTTTTAGGTAGCTTCCGTTCACATGCGCGGCACAACCGCCAGGAAAACTGCGTGGTAACTTTCAGGAATAGCATCCGACGTAGAGAGCAGTGGCCCCCACCTGCAGGAAGAGTGGCGACAGAGGAGGGCGGGGCTTCAGAGACTGCCTACCCGTGGGAACCAATCAGGTGGCTGCTGCGACCAAGCTGGGATTTTTGGACCAATGGCATTAGAGGTGTTATGTCTATCAGCGGTGGTCTGCCATAAACACACATACACACACATTCAATGAACTTTTACTGTCATATCAGCACACATCTACACATGAGTCGATACGAAATATAAAAAAATATATATATATATAAAAAACAATAGCAGTGATAAGGTGACACAAGAGCAGTGGTGTAATATGCGGAAAAATACACGTGTAAGTGTTTTATACAATAAATAAGAACAACCTGTGCAAGACAGTTGGGGTAGTTCAAATAAAGAGTCCAAGTGTAAAGTGTCCGGAAAGCAGTTGTTTTCTCACAGCCAGATTAGTGCAGTTATAACCGCAGGCCTGAGTGGCGCTGTAACGCTTCCACAGGACAGCATAACAGAGAAGAAGACATGGGGCATGCGCACCAAACTCTTACGATGTAAACAAACACGAAGAGGGTGTACAAGAAAAAGACAAAGAATTTGAAGCTTATCGGTCTCGTTCAGGATTGAACGGACGTTTCCCAGAATCACGGAGGGTAAATGTCGTATATCATCGCTCCGATTGTTCCCCTGGAGCTTTCGTCCCACTCTGCTCTCCACTTTTCATTATTATTATTATTATTATCATCGTTATCATTATCATTATCATTATTATTATTATCATTATTATCATTATTGTTATCGTTATTATTATTATTATTATTATTATTATTATTATTATTATTATTATTATTATTATTATTATTATTATTGTTGTTGTTGTTACCATCTGTCCGTTCGCTACACATGAGGGGGCGTGGCAATTAAACAGGATGCAATTCCGCTAAGACCCAGTAGGAGGCAGCACTGTATTTTTTGTACAGCTCTGACATACAACCAGTCCCTCTCTACAGTGGCAAGAGTAGTATTGAAGTGTGTATGAACAGACCTGACTGACAGCACGTTTACAGTGGCTTTATTTACTTGATGCCAGCCGATGAGTAACCGGAAGAAAGAGCTCGACAACACTCACACACCTGTTTCAGAGACGTTCCATCCGACGTTAGACATGAAGGAACACGGGAAGCTATGGAGAGTACGTGTTGTGTTCTGAGCGACAACGAAGAGCTCCAGAGGCGAAATTCAAACACAGACAACAACCTCCACTTCGAGAGGTAAGTTTGTAGCGAGATGGTGAAATTGTCAATGCCCAACGAGCACTCTAAACAGTACGAAACACGCGCGCGCACACGAAAATTAGGCTTTGTGTATTACTTGGACAAAAGTGTGGGCGTGACGAGCTCTTTGTTTTGCTACTGTTAGCTAACTAGTGTAGCGGTCTGCCTGCTGTGTTTACTTTGTTACCCCGCCGCGTCCCACAATGCATCTGAACTGAACGTCAACAACAAACTAACTCACACGTACGCCTCGAGTTAACTCGCATCCATCGTGTGTTTAGGTCCAAGACGCTGTTTGAGGAAATCCGAGCCTCCATCACCAACAATGACGAGGAGGACCGTTCCTTCTGGAGGCCCGTGCTCCCCTGGGGCGGCGTCTTCACCATCAAGGCCGGGCGCAAGGCCATATCCTGCACCCCGCTGTACGTGAAAATCACCCTCAAGAACACCTGCACCATCGACGGCTTCCTCATGATCCTCTACGTCATCCTGCGCGACAACCAGGGCTTCCCCCGGGAGCTGGCCGTCTTCCTGGGCAAGCAGTTCGTGGAGTGCTTCCTCTACCTGATGGACTCCTGCAACTACACCAAGGTGAAAATGCTGTGGATTTGGGACCGGATGTCCAAGAGGCAGTATCGCTCCGAGGTGCACCAGGTGGCGCTGGAAATCGACCTGTTCGGCAACGAGCACGAGAACTTCACGCAGAACCTGGAGAACTTGATGTGCACCATGCAGGAGAGCTTCTGCACCAACTGGAGCTGCCCCACCCGCTTCCAAGAGTCCACCAAGACCACTATCAACATCAGGTACACTGTGCACAAAGTGACCCGTCGCATCAACTCAAATACTAGTGTAAACGCAGGTATAATGTACCTGGAGAGTGGAAAAAATTGAGGTTGGTTCACTCCCGTAAAGACTCGTCAATCATCAGCTGTGAAATCGCTGAAAATATTTCGAACTCTGTTTAAGAATCTGGATCCTCCCCAAAACTGACTGGAGTTTCCCAGAAGCAAATGTCGCCGGTTCGAATCCCACTCGGGCCCCTGCTGCAGTGTCACAGGCCCTGACACCTCGAAAAGGCCCTACGCACTCTGGTAGAAATACCCCCCGTGACCCAGAACACTGGATCAGCGATAGAAGATGACACGACACGACATAACCCTGTTTACAAATGGCAACGCATCCTCAAAAGCAAATGCATTAAACGTCTATGATTCGAGTGCGGCTGCATGGACTGAAACCCCTTCACCGACCGCATATAGCTGCAGTCACACTCCTGTAATGGTCATATCTACAGTATATAAACGTGGGCTTGTTGGAGTTCCCCTGTCCTTTCATGTTCTCTCACATTTTTCTCTCAGTCCTCCCAACGAGATGCCTCACAGAGACCCCATTCAGTCGGCCGTGGACGAGTTCTTCTGCGCCAAGCTCCTTCTCTGCTCAGAACTGGGGTGAGAGTCTGCGGAAGGACGTTCGGCCGTCTCCCCACTCGCCTCAGTCTCGTTCCGCCTTCTTGACAAGTGTCATTGGCTTCTGTCCAGGTGCGATGGCATACGGGAGTTCTCTCAGAGGGTCTTCTGCCACGGCCCCCCGCCCTTTGTCATCCTCAACATGCAGCAGTGGAGGTCCGAGGAGCTGTCTTACGTTCCTTACCACCTGGCCTTCTGCCAGCACAGGTGTGTTTTTGTCTACTGTAGAGGGGTTTGTTTCAAAGCACGTAGCTCGCTGAAGCTGCAGACTCGGAAACAAGTGCACACATCGCACACTTCACACTGGCATCGCTTTCCTGGACAAGCATTTCTTTTCGCTGATGGACCAACGTATTCACTCCCAATGCACCAATGAGGAAACGAAACAGTTGCCGAATGCACTTTCGTCATTTTAAAACCTCTTCCTTGTCTGTCGCTTTTTCATCACTCTCTGTCTTCGATGGCGTCTCCAAAACGATGTCACTCAGAAAACGTGTCCTCCTCTCCCCACAGGTACTTCCTAGAGGGCGCCACGCTCTTCAACAAGGAGGAGCATCACTACTCGGCCGCCTTCCAAATCGACGGCTGCTGGATGCACTACGACGGCCTGAGGAGCGACAACCTGATCTTGTTGCACAAGCCTCCGGAGCTCCTGCTGCTGTCCTCTCTGGTCTACATCCGGGCCTCCGACAGGTGAACTCTGGGGATGATGAACAGGGAGCGGCATCAGTCGAAAGTGCAAAAACACTGACAATCCACCCTTTCTCTGATTATTTTTTTGATACGACCCAAAGTACGGCATTAACATAACCATTCTTCTCCCCTTGCTGATTCGAATCGCCTAGTAATTCCTCTTAGCGTTCGCTTTCTGAATGCTAAATGACACGCGTTCCTTTTCACCCGAAAGCTCACTGTGCAAAACGACTTTATTTTTTTAGGAGAATGCTTGGAATCCAAGAATATGATGGACTATATTAGTTCTGGGCTGATGGGCATAAATGACCTTATTAATGAATCATGCACACTGTGTGTATTACCTGCCACAAAGAAGAGACTAATGTGAGTTTTATATGGTCATGGCTGTTAAATCAATGATAACCGCAAGGGGCATTTTCCAAAGACATTGGCATTTGTGCTTGAATAATTCAATAATTATACATATCAGCCCACTGAATGGAACTGGTGCTTTTTAAATGTACACTGGTGTGAGGATTAGAAACTAGGCCAAGGTTACTGTTGGGTGGACAAGTTGGTTTTGTTTCTGGAGGTATCTGAGTTGAAGTGGGCAGGATTTAGTGACACTCAGTGATAAAGAACCACCTATCATTCCCTTCCAGCACAGGAAAACCTTTGGTTGCCTCTGGTCATTATTACAATTTAAAAGATCTTCAGTCGTCCCATTTTGGGCTACTATAAAAACATGGTGCAGCAATATGACAGCCTCCATTTGAGAAATGGATACAGGAAGTTCATTCATCATCCTGACCGAAATGCCAAGTGGCCAAAAGGTGGCACCACAACTTTTGTGTGGGTCAATGAAATGTGTATATATGTGAATTTCCCCATTGTGGGATCAATAAAAACACTCTATTCTATGTAGACACAGTGCGTATAACCTTGTGTTATTCATCGTATTTACACAACGGCTTGTCATTTCTGTCTCTACGTCTTCGGTCTTGCGTTTACAGTTCTCTGCTCTCTCTGCTGCTGATGTTAAAAAGAAATACATGAACACCATGATTCCTTGAGGTGTTTGTGTCGGTGCCCCCCTCCCCAAAGAAAACTAAGGAGCTGCATAAAAGCAGACTACCTTTTAAGGCAGACATTTTATTTTAAACTGGGTACAACTGCACCACACAAACTTGACCTAAATGTATGCAAAATTTCTTCAATCAAAAACATGGTCAAAATGTGAAAAGCTACCATTTTTTTTAAACATCAGGTTTATCTTGTAGTTCCAGTATTAATCCACAGGATAGAAAAAAATCAAGACTGTTGTCACCTCACGACTCTGGACACAATGGGAGGGGAGAACAGAAAAGAAGCAGAGTGGTCATTTGGCTAAACACTGACATCAGTTTGGAAAAGGAATTCTTTTATCTTTCAGACACAAACATTTAGGAGTAGACGACCCGGTGTTAGTCATTGTCCATCTGCTCCAGTTAAACAAGCACTTTGGTGAGAGTGGCGGCAAGAAACAAAAAAACATGACGACAATGATTAGGCCATAATAAAATATATACATCCAAACGCAACTTTAGAAACATCTTGCTTTTGCAGATAAACGTTTGCAGCTTTTCGACAGCCCCGCGCTTGAAGTATTAGTTAGTATACACCCCAACAAAAGCATGAAATCTCACGGCACATCAAAGCAAGATGGCGGCAACAGTATGATCACGCCAGCGTGTTCTGCACTGTGGTAAAGTGACGAAACAAAAATTGATTACAGTAGACGAAAAAAATAAAAGGTAACATGACATCCAAAGTATAAATTATATATATAGAATTAAAAAGCTATTCACATCTTTTTTAAACAAATGCAGGAACGCACATTAGGTTGCTAAGGGAAAAAGTGACCCTGACCAACAAACAAGGCAAACGTAAACGTGAAAAGAGCACACGTCCCTCTGACCTAACAAGATGTGCATGCGATGAAAAAACGGATTATTACATTTCATATTTTAACAAGTATAACTTGGTCTGGCCACCGTTACCAAAAACTTGGAACTACACCTTTGGGTCTACCCAAATGAACGTCCTTGCGTGAAATGACAGTACAACATGTCTGGTATGAGGAGGCAGAGTCGATGGTACCGGACTATGGACAGACAGGCCGTGGATGCGTGTGAGGGAAGAGGTGGCGTCCAAAAACGGTGAAATGCCTTGGCTTTTTTGAAAACAGACAAATACAAAAAAAACATATGAAAACATCTTCCACACCAAAAAAAAAAATAATAATAATAATAATAATGTTATTGCCTTTTAAAAATGCCACCAGCCTAAACCATAACGTATGTACAAATCACAATAATATATCAAATAGTTTGGAAAGTGCAATGCAGAGCTCGCTTTAAGTTTCCATGTGTGCGCAGACGTCAGTGCACAAAGCAACTCAAAAACTCCACGGTGACAAAGTGACAGAGACCTGCCGCGAGAGGCGCTTTCCTAGTCTGGCTCTTCCGCTTGCGCATTGTCGTCGGTCAAGTCCACGTTTGTGCCGGGCGACACTCGGACAGTCTGGGGTCGTTACATACTCGCCCAGACGAGCAGTCGGCGTCTGCTCGTCTGCTCGCTCTGGTGACAGTGACTCAGCGACACGCACCACCGGAAGCAGTTTCTTGGTCAGAGCCCCCCCTCCCCACACACACACACGCACTTTTTGTTTTGTTTTTTGCTATGCACCGCGTGTCTGGGGGCCATTAAACACACACACACATCCAGTGGAGCGCCCAGGGGCCACTGGTCGGGTCCCTTTCCCAGGAAACAAGGGCCGGTGGTACTGACTCAATGAAGATGAGCCGTGAGAGACCCACGATTGCCGCGCACTCGCTTGTTTGATTATCAGCGCTCGGAGACGCTAAGTGAGTAAGACACCGTCAGACAACTTGCGGGACATTATTCGCATGCACACGCGGTCAATCGGGGTCCAACGATCCAAACTCCGCCCATAATGCTTCATCTCCCAGCTTCACTCGACGGTGTGGAGGAATCTGCTGCTCCTAAATTGGCAATAATTACATGTTTCCACGGTGGCAAGAGAAGGATGCAGTTTCAAGAGCTGAGGGTCAGAAAAATGGGGGGAAATGAATTGAAAGGGTGCACGTTGCTGCACTTCGTACGAAGCCGTGGACAGTTACAGTTATAAGCAGATAACGTATCGTATAGAGCTAAGAATGACATTGTATTAGCAACAGGCACTGAGACAATGGCAAAGCATGCGTTTAACCCGCAACAGGGACAAGATCAAGGAAATTAAATGTCTACAAAAATACATTTTAACAATAATATATAAAACAAAACAAAAAAATAGTGCTGATTCATTAAACGGTCTTAAACACTACGAGGGCAGAGATTTGTGGTTGTCCAACCACTGACGTCCCTTGCAAGTGGGGCTTCACGTTATTGCATGGTTGAGGGCCTGTAAGATTTGAGCACAAGTTAATGTGCAGAAGTCAGAAGACTAAACAAGTAACGCAGTAGTGACGGAGAGGTTGACCCAATTCTGTGAAGCAACACAGGCGAACAACTGAATCCTGAATCCTCAATATAGCACCAGTTGGTGTCGTGTACAGACCAAAGGGTGAAAAACAGGGCCGGGGTCAGTTGAAACTACTGTGGAGAGGCAAGTGCACGCCCCAACCTTAGGAAGATGGAACATGGGGTGTTTGTCTTTATACAGCTCCAAATTGAAGCAGGGAATACACTGACCCTTGGAATCATACTACACACACTTTAGTGCACACAGACTAATGACCCATTGCAGACTTTTTTTCTTATTTTACAGGCAATGCACTAGAGGATATACTTGTATCTATATATGTAATTTAGACCATTTACAAGAGAGGAAAAAGGCAGCCCTTTTTTGAGAAGATAGTAAGATTCTCAAGGTTTTTTTTTGTTTTGTGAAGCACTGATTTTGATGCAGAACTCGCGAGTCATTGGGCCAGAGTGGCGGTCCTGCGCGCAAGCACAACAAATCCAACAATCCTATCTGACATGCACATGCCCCTCAAGCACGGGTACGGACATACACACTGACTTGACATGGCCGACAACCACTTATTCGTACAAGTACACGAGCAAACTGCGGTAATCTAGAAAAGTGGTTCCGTGAGCGCGGGGGGCGGGGG
>JAFBJT010092004.1:22820-44497 GCA_016785325.1 Chascanopsetta lugubris | reverse complement strand
CACACACACACACACACACACACACACACACACACACTCACACTCACAAAGAGGGAGTGTATGAATGAGCTGACTTCACTCTGGCTCAGTGCACCGTGAGATCTACAGCATACACGGGTCTAATGATGCAGAGAACATGGCTTGTGTCAGGGCTGTGCATGCAGGCATGAAAGCACTTGTGTGCGCATGTGTGTGTGTGTGTGTGTGTGTGTGTGTGTGTGTGTGTGTGTGTGTGCACTGGACAGAGAACAGACAAATAAGTAAACAATCACACTTGATCGAAAGCCTGATTACAAAAACGTAATGTGTTACTACTCCTACTAATATGGATAATAATAATAACATTAATAATGATAAAGAATTGTATGCAAAGTGGTACAGTTTCTTTAGAGGTGCATAGGTCATTGTGACCTCTGACCTTTGAACGTAATCTGTACGCAAATTGGTCAAGATTCTAGGAGTGAACCTACGGTATCACAGTCAAGAGGCCAAGGACATTTAATGTGAGGACGTCATGACCTTGACCTTTGACCTCCAAACTCTTGCATCCAAGTAATCATGTAATATAATCACATTTTAAAGAACGATGCATCACGTATTCGATTAGATTGGATCAGCACAGTCTTAGACCGTATTGGGATTAGTGTGCTCAAGAGAATAAGGAGAAAGGAAAACAAATCAAATGGAATGAACTTAATTTAAAAGAAGTAAAGGCTTTATCTTCGCTAATCCGAGGCAAAAAATGCGCGTCAATATAATGTTTTATGCCTCTGAAACAGCTTCTAAATGTCGAGGTCGACATTCGTTTGAGTTCAGCGCCCCCAAGAGGACATGGGACATCTTGCAACATGAGCGAAGGCTTGCTGTTGACTCAACATGACACACCCAAGGTGAGGGCATGATGGCGCTCTTCTAATGAGCCTCTCATCTTGTCCAATCAAACCGATACAGATAATCCAGAGCGGCCCCCCGAAACAACCCTGTGATGGGAACACACAGCATGTTTCGTATCATCGTGTTGTTGCTCGGTCATCCTCGGATAAAAGCAGCCGCCTCACGTCTAAATGTAAATCTAAAAGCAGCCACCTGACACCACGATGAGAGCTTACATAACGATGACAAGCGCAAACCGCACACTCATACAAATCACCAAAGAGGCAGCGTGAGCGCATGATTAAACATCTGTGGTGGAGGGCGGTGCATGGACTGAAATTCAGTCAGAGTTGCTTGGCTCTCTCGCTGCATGCAGAGATCTAAGTGCAACTGGTGGCGCCTCGCTCGCTCTGTTCGTCTTGCATGTGTGTGTGTGTGTGTGTGTGTGTGTGTGTGTGCGTGTGTGAGAGAGAGAGTGTGGTTGAAAGAGGGAGAAGGAAAATGAGACAGACAGATTATCCAAGGGAAAGGCTTTTATAAGCCACAGGACTCCCATTACAGATCACTGAGTTTCAGACTTGGTTAGAATACGAATATCTCTCATAATTTAATTGCCTTGTCTTTGTAATGTCATTTAACCTCTTTTGAGGCACTCCCTCTGCTCTCTGCGGACGCCTCGCTGGATGGAAGCGAATGTGCGGGTGTATATCTCGGTGTCGTGTGTAGGGTTACTGACGAGCGTTTGAGATAATAGAAAACCTTTTAAAATGATCTCAACCCCATCGGCTTAACGTATGACATGCGATCTTGTCCTTATACTTAGTTTACCATCAGGCCCACTCTCACTTTTCATCATGTGTTCATTTCAAAATGCCAGACACAAACAAAGAGAGTAGAGTGCATTAAATCAGGGGTGTCCAAAATTTTTTTTCAATTTGTCTTAAAACTAAGCACCAAGACATCACAGGAGCATGAAGGAGCTTTTTTGTTTTTTTCCAAAATGGGTGTTTACAGTGACACCTGTGGCAGTGAAGTGATAGCAGCACACACACCATAGTCCACAGCAGCTATCACGCACCACTGGTTCAATGCAGCGGTAGCTCCACTTAGTGATAAAACCAAGAAGTACAATCAAGCTAGTCTGTGCAAAGTTCATGTAGACTACATTCCATTATATATATTTTTTAATTTGCTGTGGGCCAATTAAAAATGGTCCACGCGTTACAGTTGGTCCACAGGCCGTTGCCCTATATGAGCCATTCACACTGGGACGGGCCCTTTCCACCTGGCTCACCGAGTCTTGTCCTACATTCATTTGGAAATCAAATGGTGGTAAAATACTTTTTTTTAAATTTTTTTTACCACGAGTGAACTCAGTTGGATTTCATTGGAGCGGTAACGTGTCACCTCAGGGAGGCTTTATACCGATGTTTGGAAACTTGTATCCAAAAAAAAGTTGGCGCTCTATCTTTGCTCAGCAACTGCTTTGCAAACACTGTGAGTAAATCAGTTAATCCCCGCCAGCAAATGAAGTTGACCTTAATATTCGCACACATTGACATTAAATTCATACTCGTGCATTCCCGGAGCTGGCGTAAGAGCATCCGATTAAATAAAGATTCAATTTGAAGCCGGGAAAGAAAAGTTCTGTGTTGGGTGCCATTTTTGGCAACGCACACAGATTTTTTCCCTTTTTTTTTTTTTTTTTAAATCGCTTGTCGAGCTCAGATAATTTAGTCTCACAAAAGCGTCGCCTGTGGTTCAATCTGCACCTTTTTTTTCGTCGTGACATCTCAAGGTCTGGATCAATGGCGGCGGTAAATCAGTCGCCGTGTCAGCGGCTGTGTTGATATTAATCATTACTTATTCAATCTGGGGCCCCGGGAGCGGCACGACAGACTGAGAGACAGACTGCCAGACAGGCACAGACACAGCGGGGTGAATCATCAGAGGTAGCTGACAGGCTGGGGGGACATTAAACAGGATTGTCTGGGAGATCACTAAATCCCGACGTGACAGCCAACTTCCCAGAGTCTTCCTCGCGTCAAGAGCCAATCTGCATATGGGGAAAAACTTGATGCATTTTTGATTCCAGCGTCTCCGCCACGGCGGCACAAGGGCAACACGTTTGCTTGTGGAAACGACGTGAATAAACATAAAACATGCACAAAACGCCACTCCACATGGGGCTTTACTGTCTGCCTTGCACCTGTTACATGCACACGAGACGCATTCTGTTCCATCTCATCCATTATGTCCGAACGTGCACGTTTGAGAGAGGAAGTGATCAGCCGGGTCTTTTGTCTGTCAATCTGTCAGACAGTCATTGCGCTCCCTTCCCTTTCACCTTGCCACTATCTGTCTGAGTCTTTCTATCAGACAGCGGGATGCTTTATCCGGCTAAAGTACACCATAGTGCGGTAATATCTCCCGAGACAGCCAGCGAGCTGATAGGTATCACTCTACAAACAGGCTGTTCCTTCCAGGACGCTACACCGAGATAATGTGCTGCTTTCTCCTCCCCCTGTTCTCCCCCTCCTGTCTTTGACTCAGACCCCCTTTTCTCCCTCTCCCTCTCTGCGTGTATCCCTCCCCTTTTCCTATCTATCTCCCTCCGTCAGGACGCTCTCGTGGGGATAGAGGGTGTGTTACCTCTCCCAGTTGGAGATTCTGCCGATATTAGCCCTTTTCTGTGTTCCGCTCCAACGCGGGATGGAATTAGAAACGCCACCCTCGGTGAGAGCGAGACGTCAGCGCCGCGTTCAGGTGCGGTTGGAATCGGAGCGCGTAAAGGTGCGTTTGGTGCGTGCGCGCCCGTCTGCCCGGTGCCAGCTGCCCTGTAGCGTGCGTGTGTGTCTAGTGCGTCACCGGGCCTTTCTCCGGCCCAGGTCCCTGGCGGTGTTCGGCATATGGTAACCATGGGACAGAAGCCGCGGGCAACACACGATGGATCCCAACAGCTATTCCTTTGACGTCACAGACCTCTCCTCTCCGCCATTAACCACTGTTTGACCCTTTTATTGTTCTGTGAAAGTACATCTGCTCTGTTTTGGTTGCGTTATCGAATCAACTCACAAACAAGGCAAATAATGGACCGGAAATGAGTACAATTCATCACGGCTTACGTGGAGGCCCAAAGAGGCTTCCAATTAATCAAATGTCGCTAAATTTAACTTTTGACTTTTCCTCTAGTCATTCAAGAATTTCTGCTTTCTCTGAATGGCTCTGTGTTTCCTTGGATTTTGGATTGACTTGGAGGTACAATGTTTAAGGTTTAGTGATATCTAGTGAAGAAGTTGCATATTGCATAACCTCACATCTCCCCCAAGCGGTAATCTCTAGGGCGGATGGATAAGGCTGAAAAAGTTGCAGTTCACAGGGTGGCCACTTGAGGCTGGCTCCAAAAGTGCATCAGTCCCCATAGTCAGTCCCCTTTATTTTGGACATGTATTTTTTTTTTTTATTCTATCACGATTTGAAATTGAACATAATTAAAGGGCAGGGCCTCTTGAGCGACACCAGGGCCAACCCGGAACAGTCAGTGGATATTGCAACGGCACCATGGGCCCACCCCAACTCTACCTATGCTCTGCCTCATTGCCTATTCTTGTTAGAACCAGGAAGCAGGAGGAATTTTGGCATCAGCAAGATGGCCACAGAGTGAACTGCCACGATGCGCCTCCTTCTGCAGAAACCATTGGGTGATGAATCTCTGGAAGCATTCAGATGTCATTATAACTAATTATGTGTTTAGTTTGTCCATTTTGGGCTGTTCGGAGATCATGGTGGTGCAACATGGTGGCCACCATAGAGAGGACCTGCTCATTCTGTAGATATAAAGGTCTCATTCTGACTCATCAGTCCTTTAAGATACGGTCACAGACTGCTGGCCCAGCTCTGCCCTTTGAATTGTCTCGCGGCAACACACTTAAGTCATTTGTGTCCCGCTCATTTATCGCAATGTGCCACAGAAAACACCTTCTCTTCTTTTCACTGGGTGAACCCTCGGACCCTCTTAATGATACTGTTTGCTGATCTTTGAACTTAAGTTGAGGGGAACCGTGGCTGCCGCGTTCCTCCCCATATATCAGCATGAACAGGGTGAGCCCCGATCCCACTGCAGGGGCCAAGAGTGCTCACCTGCGACTCTGAGAGAATGAAAGAAAGACGAGAAGAACGCTGCGGGGTCCTGCGGTCACGTGATTACACCTCCGGCTAAAGCAAAGGGGACACGCTATGGATCCGACTGCTCAAAGCCATTATGAACCTTGTCTATCCCCACGGCCTCGGGGAAAAAAATGAGCTTAATGATTTTAGCTGTTAATATGATAATCAATTATACATGTGTCAGAACTAATGGCCTCGGCCAACACAAAAGGACATCAATGTTGAACTGAAGGACCAAAGGAATTATTAGAGGAAGCATTATTTCCCCAGGATGCGGGAGAGGATTAAACTCTAGAGCTTGTGGGAGACTGGAATTGTTTTTCCTCTCCCTGGGGTTATCTCAGGTAACAACTATTCAACTATTATTAAAGAGCTAAAAATGGCCTACACCGTTACAGCAACCTGAATTCAGGAGCCAGGGGGTATTTGCCTGCGTGTGTATGTGCATGTGCGGGGGTGGTGTGTGTATGTGCGTGTCCATGGGCATATGCCATGATCGTGCATGCACCTTTGCAGCATGCGTGTATGCCCTTGGAGACTCTTATTTGCCTATGTGTGTGTGTGTGTGTGTGTGCGCGTGCTGACGGAAGCAGTTGGGATATGTGTCTGAGAGGAAAAGCAGGGTGAGAAGACCTCCTTAAAATGTGCCCAGCTCTGCAGAAAACAACTTTGGCATTTGTGCTGCAGCTCTGCAAATATGAGCCCGATAAGTAGGTCTGTTCTGTCAATGCAAGCCATGCATTTATTCCACGGTGTTGAGCAGTTCTCTTCAATGATATTTGGTTGGTTGCGTGCCGAGAATACGCGATGTGGCTTGCGTCCGTCACAGCTCGCGTTATCCAATCAAAGTCAAAACTCGGACTAAACTCCTCACGGCTTTATCTTCCTCAGTGTAGGCGCAGGGAGACATGCACACAAACACATGCACATGGAGAGACAGTTTTAGCGGTACTCCACCGGAGTGGTGGGTTGACCTCTTTCTTCCCCGGCTCTCTCTTTTATCAGTCCCCGCTCCCATTCAGCCGCCTCATTGTGACATTGAGTGTGCCCTCTTTAGATGTAAACAAGATTTAATGCCTTTTTTTGTATTCAGGTTCTTGTGTGGAGTGCCGCGGACATGATGGGAAACCAGGTCAATCGCCAATGCAGCTTATCGTCCTGCTCCATAATGGCAGGATACGCAGACGATACTTACTCTGATCGTCGCTTGCACGATGATGACGTAATCACTATCTCATCACATCCACGGCAGCATCCTCGTGGACGCGTGACGCAAACACAACTGTACCGTTGTGTTTGTGCATGTGCGATCGCGTCTCTCGATTTGTGTCGTGCCGCTTTGTGAGCGTCTACCCCCCCCCCCCCCCCCCCCCCCCCCCCCCCCCCCCCCCGCAGATGTGCATGCGCATGTGTCTAAGTACGTCCCCCGGCCTCTAAGGCAGAATTTGCTGTAATCTCATCCTCAATGATCTGATGTGGGTCGAGTGCTGGCGACCTTGCGGCGTCTCGCTGGTGTCCAATGCCAAATCTGCTGCTGGCCTCGCTCACATCTCGGCCGCGTTTGCGCTGCTGGCTGCTGACTTCACAGGTCTGCTTCATGTCCACCATCCAAGGCATCATTACAGGGAACTCGCTGCAGCATACAACTCAAGTGCCAGTTACTCTCCCGCCACCGAATGCCAAAGCTTCCCATCGCGTTACAAGTCACTCGATTTGTTGATGCAAAGGGAAACGAGTTATAAGCCACTGGCACACTCAGGATGTCGGAGAGTCTGGGGCAAACATAGTAGATGAAGCATCTGTTACATGTGATGGTGCAGCAACAGTCGAACATGTCATCTTGAGTATAGTATAGTAAGAGTCTGAAACCGAATGACTGACGCTGTACCATATTATCTCCACTGGAGGGGCCCATGAGCGGGCACTTTACCACATGTTGAGCACTGGGAGGGCACCATAGATGGGCCTTTACCATATTTTGTGCACTGGAGGGACACTTGGCCATGTTTTCCCACCTGGAATGGCAAACGGGATGGCCCTTTGCCAGATGAGGGGAACTGGAAGGACCCTTGAGATGGCCCTTTCTCCAAATTGTGTGCACTCCAAGGGCTCCTACTAGGGCACTTTTCAACAGTTTGTGCTGTAAAGGGACACATGCAGGGACACTCTGCCACGTTCTTCCCACTGGATGGTCACATAATAGGGCCCCTCACCACATGCTTAGCACTGGGAGGCCACCTGAAAGTGTTGTTTATGACATTTTGTAAACAGGAAGGACACCCGGGTTCACCTGCGCTCTAAGCTAACTGGTGTGTTTTCTTTGCTGCAGACCCCTCGGAAGCGGGAGGCTGACGTGTCCCACTGAGCGCTGACTGCTTTCGTCGAAACTTGATGTGAGTATCACTAGACAGCTCCACGGCTACCTGTGTTCTTGACCCTCTCCCCTGGCCTGTTCCCCAGCGCGAGCCGTGGAGTTCACGAGAAGTTCGCTGCACTCTCTCTGAAATCTTGAGCGCTAGCGTGTGTGTTGGGATGAGAGCTGCTGCAAAACGAGGGACACTCGTGTACTTGACTGCCTTCACGATTATTTCACTCCTCTCATCCCCCCCCTCTCTACTACACTTCCTCTTTCAGTGTTGGTTTAATTTCCCCTCCGTGGTGTGTTTGTTTGTTTGTCAGAGGGTCTTCATGCCCCACTTGAGACTCCCAGACTGCTGATGGATTGGGTAAATGCCCAGTTATTTATCTCTCTTAGGGAGTGGGTGTGGAGGATAAGCAAACATGGCTGGGACCCCATCATTTTTATTCAGATCAGATATGAGAGAGGAGCTCATCTCTGAAACTAAAATACATAGCTGCGTCTTTCATTTATTCAGTATCGTTTATTCCACATCATTCAGATGGTACATTTTCAGTATCGGGGCTGTTAAATATGCATGAGAAGGAAAGTGACTGTGGCACCGTGTCATCATATAGTGTCATTATTTACATAATTTCAAACATATTTGCTTACACTCGTGGTCCCTCTCACATCTCGACAGATCTTGGAATAAGTATTAGTCTCAAGTGAGCTACACGGCGCTACATTTCCTGACAGAGGAGTGATTATTTGATATCAAGAAAATATGGTGACATTAGAAATGCAATACATCTGTGAGTCTGTGCGGAATATATGATGTAACCGACATTCCAACATGTTGCAAGAGGAGCAGAACAGGTGTAGTTAAAAATCAATGATGGCTGAATTCCATTTCGCTTTCAGTCGTCCTATTGTTGTTGATGCTGGCTTAAATCACGTCTCACTGACGGGGACCGAAAACAACAGAGACGTACATTGTATTAATCGATAACACCTGTTGTTTTCCCTACTATGACAAATGTCAAAATGTCAGCTATATGAAAGAGGGTTATGGTGGTCTGGCAACACAAGGGCACAGACTCACATATAAAGTGGAAAGCTTTGTAGGGCGATTATTTCGGAATGACACCTTTAATTCGTGTAATTATGAACACTGCGATCCATTATCCTCTTCACAGGTTAGTTAGTTGGGTTATTGTCCCAGGAGGAGAAACGCGGCTTCCCGACAAGGCTCATTTACACCACCCCCAAAACCGTCACGTCCAATGAAACAAGCAAAAGAGCGACACCTAGCAAACAGTGCTCGTCATTGGACAATAACGCAGAAGGGCATCTCAGGAGCGTAAATAGTAACGGCTAGTGGCACAGATAAGGTGCCAGACACTGACTTGTTGCACCTCATTGAATCTGTAACCTGGTGGGTTCTTGAAAGTGGTGTGGAGTGAGGAATGTGTGAGAGACAGCCTACGCTGGTGTGATGCAACTGACTGTAGAGTGGTTGAACACCCATTACATGAAGGTGAGGGAGTACTGTTGGGTCTGTGACAGGGAATAAATTGGAAAACACCGGTGGGAGTGCAAAGCCGAGTGGATATTCGCGGTAGGACTAGGGAAAGAAATACCTCATCTCTGCTCTTTTCAGATACTAGTGCAAATTACTTAAAATTTAAGCTGCCAGTGATGCATCTAGCACAACATGGACTGAGCTGACATGCAGGAAGGAATCGGTGAACAGGTCAACATCCTTCCCCCAATAAAGACATCAATTCCCTGATGGTTGCTGGTGGGAGATTGCAGGGACAGTTGGTGGAGACAGATTTTCTGCAGGAAAACTATGGAAAAACAAAAAAAGTATGCACAAGCCTGAGGCAGTGCTCCCGGAGGAAACAAGCCAGTGCCAGAACTGGTTTTCTTGTATTTCTTCTTCCTTGCATTGTTTCCAGCTGTGGTTGTATTTTTCCTCAGCGGTGACACCTACTGTTCAGACGCAGACTTCTCCTGAGTTGTCAAACTTCAAGTGAGAATACGAAAGGTACAAAGAGATCAAAGCTGACACATGATCAAGCATTACCACGTCTTGAAGGAGGATGAGTTGGATGATGCTTTTGTAAAAGATGATGGTTGAAAACAATTCTTTAAAAGAAGCATAACGGAACTTTCAAAAAGGATTGTTCAAAGCGACAAGCGACGTGCCACCCACTTCTGCAGCCAGGCCAACAACCACTGGGTGTGCTTGAGCATCTAGTCAAGGAGAACAAATCACAACAGTACAGCGCAGATAATGTTTAAAAGATGGACGTAGCACCTGTGACGTAACTCCTCCTTCTTCCTGGTTTAGGTTAGGTTTAAGTAGGCAGAGCACATGTAGGGTTGGGGTGTGCCGATGGTGCCATAGACTCCCATTTTAACATGGGAGTCTATCGGGATTGACTCACTTTTGGAGCCAGCCTCAAGTGGCCACAACTGTACGTTTTTCCACTTCCATATTGGTCTCATTCGTCAGCCCTTGAGGTTGCTGCTTGAATTAAAGCCAGGGAAGTCAGGGACTGTCTAATACGTGATTTTCTGCAACATCACTCATTGCCAATATAACATGACTGCAATCTTTAAGCTTATGAATCACATATAATTTCCTTACTCCTTTGGCACAGGCTTTAGAAATATGTGTTTAAACGCATTGTACCAGGATCAAGGACAAACCACTCCAGCATCTTCCCTCTCTCACTCTCAGTTCAAGCACCAGTAGAGATTCACATTTATGCGCCATCACTGGTGCAGTAATACTAATGTAAGGCCGTCAAAGACGTGCGTTCATGGGCTGTGTTACGACCTCTTCCAGCGCGGCGCGGCCAATCATAATCAAGCACCAGAACTGTCGGATTTATAAAAATCAATAAGCCGGGCGATGATGTTAACGTGGCATTTCTCTCAATGTCTCTCGGCTGTTTTAAAAAATCACTGAAACCCGTGGCCTCTATAATCTCATGGTATGAGCTTTATTTAGATTCTATGTGCTTCTGAAGGCAGCTGTGTCTTCTATTCGTCCTTTGAGTCACTTTTCACAAGAATCTCTTTATCTTTTATGGTGTGTGTGTGTGTGTGTGTGTGTGTGTGTGTGTGTGTGTGTGTGTCTATGCGTGTGCTTATGGTTGAGTACAATATTCCTTTGTAGCGTATCAATTGGGATGGGGGCAGGTCCCTCACTTTGTGTTTATCAAAGTGTTGCTGGAGGACTAACGCTGGCCAACCCCTCTGCTGCTCGGACCAGCCGGCAACCCTGATGACCATTTGTCTCAGATCTCACGTCACGTGTGTCTCTCTCTTGCCTTGGGCTCCCTGTTACAATGAGCCACCGCCTCTTCCACACATATTATAATGTCATGCATTACACAATGTTTTTGCTTTTTTAGAAGAATAGTCACTGCCATTTTCCAAAACCGGCAGCTCTGCAGCACAGAAATAGATGGCAAGATGGAAGATTCGGCCACTTTATTGAAAAGGTGTAGTTCCTCAACAGTGACAGCCACAACTGCTCAAGCCTCCGATGGTCTCTTATGTCTGTTAAAGTCCAACTGTTATAACTTTACAGAGTCGTAAAATCCTGTCTCTAAGGCGTCTGGGTCTTATTTCATGTCTTGGTGGCACCTGTAACAACACCACTGTTTCCTCTGTATGTGGAGCATTCTCAAACTGCGGAAATATGACTGATGCTGCTGACTCTAATTTATCTATAATTTAAAGAGAGGATTCGAAAGAAGATTACAAGTTGTCTCTTTTGGTCGCACTGACCTGCGCACTGAAAATCTGCAAAGATGCCATGGTAATAAAGGTAAGTATTGGCATTCAAATACCGCTCTTTATTTCCTGGAATCACTTTGTGAAAGGCAGTCAAGTCACAAATTTGTGAAGACGACCCTGAAAAACAGTGCAGGCCTGTGACCTGCATGCTAACAAATGATAGTAAGATTTATGAGGCCCCCAAAAAGCAACCAAAATGGGCGCTATTTAGAAACTAAGATCTTATTTATATTTTGGCATTTTGCATCCAGGTCAGTTTCCACAGCTGCAAGTAAGCCATAGAGAAACTATGCACTTGGTGGTATTGTCTACTATGCTCATGGGCCTTCACAAGGTTCCACCTTAAAAGAGACCTACTTTACCTGTATTTGGGTCATACTATTTTTATTTGTGTAAACAATAGAGCAAGTTGACAGTTGTAGACGCTTAGAAAACACTGTAGTCTCCTCATACTGTCAACCACTGCAGTTCCTGTTTTCACTCCCATTGGAGCTCCTGCCCCTCCCTCACAGAAAACCCACTCTGATTGGTCAACTGAGGTGCATGGAAACCTCCCAGCGGGGTGCACCTCACAAGTGCAGTGGAAAAGGAAATTCCTCTCATGGCAGCAAAAAAAAATTGAAATAAAAGAATCCTTGTCTTTGTCGATATCAACACTTTAGGGAACTATCACACAATATCTGAACCATCACATGATTCCTGACATACAACAGGAAGCAGGAGCCATTGTTCTGATGGACCCTGTGATATTAGATAAAGACTCAACTGAGATGACGGATATCACTAATGAAAGTTAATACTGCAAATTAAACAAATTGAGGAAATGAATGGGAAGAATAAATCAGCACACACACACACACACACGCACAAAATCACACAAACACACATCAATTCCGTTATCAGGCCCCGGGGCAGTGCGATCGGGATGGATATAGGGTCGGTTGCAGCAGTTGCCTAGTAACGGCGCGGTTGATGCAGGGCCCTCGCGTGTGTGCTGGTGGGGTGTGGTTGGGGGCAAGCTGAGGGTCAGGTCATTGAGATAATGAGTGTGGTCAATGGGCCTCACTATAGCAGTCAATTCCTGTCAATTACCTCTTATCTGTGCTTCAGTGCTGAGTAATGGAACGTTTCTATTGAATCATGGAGATATGATTGAAGACGGAGAAAATCTAATTACACTTTGGTTGTGTTTGCACACATCGATAGAGAAAATGAAATCTCTCTTTCAGAGCTTAAAAAAAAGAATATCTGGTGAATAACGTTTAGAGCATGTTTCCAGTCTTTAATATCTATTCTTCCTTTGATGCAGTGTATTGAATTTTCTGTGCGCTCATGGAATGTGTCGTTTTCTGAGTAATGGAGTCACTGCTCTGATTTTAGTATCTGGAAAAAACACAATATAGATTCTAGATTAATCTAATAATATTACTATTAATAAAGACAATAATGACAATAACAACAATGGTGGTGATAATGATAATAACAACAATAAAAATAATAATACATACAATACAATACATTGTTAATTTAATTGATACTATTAGATAAGAATGATTCACATTAATCTTAATTTGAACACAATATTGACATTGAAACAGAGGGCAAAGAAAACAAGTGGTTTTAAAAGGCATCTAGGTCATTTAAAGGTGCAGTGCATTTTATTTTGACCAATAGTGTTAAAGTTGCATGTTGCACCTGAATAGCAATCACCTCATCTCAAGCATTTGACAGCTGTCAGTTTTTATGAAAACTCAATCGGTGGCAACGTTGTTCATTCTGGGCTGCTGAAAAAACATATAAAGAGCTCATTGTAGGGTTATATAATTCCCGTTTAGGTAATTAAGCAAAAAAGTGTATTCATTTTTTAGCCAAATTGTTGCCATAAAATTGAGATAATTTCATTTGTATTTTGCAAACTAGAAATCTGACAAACTGTCAGCAAACTGATGCATTGATTTATATTCAGTCAGCTGCCTCTGAGAATCAATCACTCCTCGCTCAAAACAAGTTGTCAAAGTAAAACAAAATCAAATTATCAACTCACGATCTAATGAAATGATTAAACCGTGGCAGCTCAAGATGAATGAATCTAAAATGCCGGTTTTCTAGAAGACCAAGAGCAAACGTAATGAGCGTATACAGATTATCAATCAGGTGATCAAGAAGGCAATCACTTCAATTTCTGGCTCCATATTCTTGTCTTGGTTAGATGTGTCATTCTAATTGCAGAGCTGAAAAGAAATGGAGGACAAAAAAAAGACCCAACATATGTTGCATACTAATGATTCATCATGTTGGGCGACAGCTGAAAGTCTCCCCTTCCATTTTATTTTTGTGTGTTGTCCTATTTGTGCTCTGAGAGGTATTTTTTCAGAGAGGCCCACACTAACAAACACAGTGATAACACTGTCGGCTGTGAGGCTCTGTGCTTCTGTCTGCAATTAGCTTTAGGAGTTCGATTCAGTCATGCATACTGATGCATGATAACAATAAAAATAATAACAATCATGTTAATTGTGCACTGTGAAATACCCCTTGGGGAGGCTTTTTGTTTTTGATAAGTGACTTTTATGTTTTTTTTGTACGCGAGCTGTTTTAAACTTTGATGGCTCCGTGCTATTATGAGAGCCCTTGAAATGGCAATACAAAAATAAATGCATGCTGCTGCTGTTGTTGTTCTCGGAACAAGAAGCAGCAGCCTCTAACAGATGCTACGCCGACTCCGGTGCCGTGTAAATAAAAGTGACTCGACCTTGCCCATACATGTGCCCGGCCCATCCGGTTGAGCCCCTCTCAAAACCTGCGAGGGCCACTCCTGCAAAAGAGCGGAGATGACCTTGTTCCTCCCACTCTGTCGGCGACTGGCATAATGGACAACTGGCCCTAAAATGTCAAGACTAGAAGGATCTAGGAGAGCACCTCTCCCTCCCTCTCTCTCATCATAGGGAGATTGCTCGGTGCCTTTATCTGGGAGCTGGATTGGGCACAGGTGACGCATCATCTGGCCGTCATGGCGAGTACGTCCTCCCCAGGAAATTGCATGTTGTCAAAGGGGAGCAGAGAGCAGCACTGGAACTGGTCTTTGGCTGAGCTATGTTCAAAGAGGAAGTCTGCCCCTTTCACCAGACGGTGATTGTGGAGATGGGGTTGAGTATTTGGATTTGATGGTGACAAGTTGCCTAATTCATTGATCCATATGCAAACAGATTGCCATGAGCTGTCTGTAGCTAACTGGCTCTCCTGGTCAGCGATGTAATCAGTCAACTAGAGAAGATGTGCAACACAACAAAGCATCGAGGGGACACATCGCCATCTATCTTAGCGGAATCAGACATACCTCTGTCAGTAAATCAATTCCCATCTACGCTTGAATACTAGGGCAAAGACTCTAGTCCAATTGAATGTTCCAGTTATGAGTTACCGTGGTGACTGTTTGAATTAGACATGAGAGGATAACGTAGGAGATCAACACAAAAGAAACACACGCCAATAAAACCCTCGCAAACAAGTTTGTACATGGTGAGGACACCAACAAAGATGCCGTCTTGGAAAAACAATAACATTTGGGAGTCGTTGGTGATACAGACCTACACTGGTGTTGATGCACTGTAATGGAATTTGCATGTTGCTTCCTTCCACCCCCATTCTCTACCCAGACTCTACTCCTCACCTCAACACTTTTTTGGTTATTGTGGGGAATTACCTGTTCTTATAATCTGTAAATCCTTCCGGAGTTCTTGTCTGGATCAGCTTAAGTATGTCCTACTCAAAAGTCTATTGACCGGATGCACATTCTGGGGGATTATTGTGTATACAGGACAGTGAGCGGATGTATATCTACGTCTGCGTCCCCCTAATCATGTCAACCGCAGATAGCATCTACCTGAGTTAGCAGGAGAACAATGGCTGCGTTTCTATATCAACTGAACATATATAGCACATTTGATTCAAGGAGATGGATAGATTCTTGTAGAATCAGCATTTTACTTTTTGTTTGACGTGACCGAAAAAAAATGGGGCCTGGGGCCAGAGCAACATTTTAGCATGAACGGCTCAGACAGTCGATCACAACACGGCAGAGCTGCCGTGAGACTGAGCGGCTCTGCCAGGAACACACATATTTACACACACCACCGCCGTCCAATAACAAACCCAGCCCTCATTTGTTGGAGGTGTGCCTGTGTGTGTGTCCGTGTCGCAGGAGTTCTCATATCCTTGTTCGTGCTAATGAAGAGTTATGAGTGTGTGAGTGGCAGTAATGACTCGCCTACAAACATGGATGTGCCATTAGGCCTCCAAATGACCAAGCGTAATACGACTACAAATACAGCCATCAGCCCCTTGTTGCAACAGTGTCATGATAGTAATCCTATTACTACTTTATTAAAGAGACAGTGGGACGCCCCGTCTTCATCAAGCCACTGCTGACTGGATCTCAATGACCAATGTGCGCCATGGTAAACTCATTATTATTCATAAGAGAAGGGGGTCAGCTGAGGCCACACTACACTATTAAGGGGAATGGATGGTGAGAGGGAGAGAGAGAGGGAGGGGGAGAGAGAGAGAGAGAGAGAGAGAGAGAGAGAGAGAGAGAGAGAGAGAGAGAGAGAGAGAGAGAGAGAGAGAGAGAGTTCTGAATGCAACAGAAAAGCCAAATTGCAGCTGAGCCTTGGAGTCTGGTGAGTCATACATCCAGACAAATACAGCGGGGGAGAAGTGAACAGGGGAGTAACAAGAGGAGGGAGAAGGAGAGAGAGCGAGAGAGAGAGGGAGAGAGAGGGGGGAAGTGGGGTTAGGGGAAGGAAGCCCCCTATGGACTTCTTGGAGAATACAGGTACAGGTTTGTCCTCGGGCAGTACACAGCAGCTGCACAGCTAACAGAGAAATATGAAGCTAGAAAAATCTGATACAGGAAAATAAGATGTGCGTTTGTTTATTTTTTTATTTTTCACCTGTTGTCACACTATAGGTGCATTTTCTATGTTTATCGGGAGAGCACCACTCCTTACGGAGGCAGCTACTTTGCACTTCCATCTTTTTGTTTAGATTGTCCAACATGGGGTTGCAACTGTCATCCAAGTACCATTGCAGCTGACCCCATTAGATATTTCCCATAGAGCTGAAGGGACTGAAGGAGACCTACATGGGGTTAGTAGCTCGACAAAGGATACTCCATCATGTGGGATGGGTAAAGCTGGAATTGAACCCATGACCTCCTGGTTACAGTATCCAACCGCTTAGCCACAGCCGCCCCATATCGTGCAACTTAACCAATATATCTACCAAACTCTTACCTACACGGTAACTTCAATGGACAAATCAATCCATAATGATTATTGTCTATGATTATTATTGATCTTCCACATCACCACTGAATGGGTTACATCAACACAGACACCCAGAGGGAGCTGGATGGCTCGACTGTGTCAGCGGAAGCCAGCGGAGATGGATCAAGCATTGGATCCAGATTCTTCCTGGGTACCTTCCATAGGGAGCCCCCTCCAGGGGTAGAACTAGAAGACACTGAAGAGAGTGCAAACACCACATCTGGCTGTGGGAAGCCCGGGGTGTCAATACGCTAACAATAGAATACAAATGACATAACTGTGCAAGTCAGGTTGATTGTGAAACGTCTACACAATAATGTTATGTAATGACATTAAAGTCTTGATCCAATGCCTCAATGCCTCCTTTTTTCACCAAGTCCATGTTTTTCCCCCCCCAACAGTGTTGTTTTTCTAAAAGCCATTACTCAGAATCATAATAAATGTTTCCTATATAGACAGCAATTTTCCAGTCATAATTGCAACTCGAAGCACTTTACAGTACACTTTTTATTCAAGTGCATCTATGTGTGGTAATTTTCTCTACATGGGGGAACACAGATGTGAGGAATGGAATCAAACCCATGCCGTTCTGGTTGACCACACACTGAGGTTAATGAGGTCTATTTCCGTTAGACAGTGAGTAAAGAAGAGGAGTGAGAGGACAAGTAAATACATATCTAATTTTGACATTCTGCACCTGCACAGTTTGCGTAACATTTTAAATGAACGGTGATTTCGCTGTCATTATTGTAAATCCCACTCCCGGGAGGATTTTTTTATATTCTGAACCTCATTATCTTGTTTTCAATGAGCAAAATAATGTTCTGTCTTTTGTGCTGCACACACAACTTTATTAAAAGATAATAATCTCAGTAGACTCACTGTTATGCTAGATAATAGCATGATGGTCTGGCTGTAACCGGTTATCAATCTTCTATAGGAGAGCGTACCGTGACCTGTTTGTGTTTTCTTGAAACAATCACGATGGACGGATGCTTTTTGATGTCTCTCTATATCATCTTCTGTGGCAGTTTCAAAGTGAAATTTCGGTTTACCGAATCCATATATTCAATGTAAAGTTTTGTAAAGATAGCATGAAGTGTGCATATACCTGTGTATAAGTGTGTGTGTGTGTGTGTGGGTGTGTGAGTGCACTGTCCCAGCATAAGAGACTACTACTTGTTGAGATTTGTCCACTTGGCTTAGATACATAAGTGATGTATGGGTAAGAGTGACTTTGAGCCTCTCTCTCTCTCTCTCTCTCTCTCTATCTCTCTCTCTCTCTCTCTCTCGCTCTCTCTCTCTCGCTCTCCCCCCCTCTCTCTCCATCCCTCTCCATCTCCATCTCCCTCACTCTCTCTCTATCTATCTCTCTCTCCCAGCGATCGTGACTGTACTGACAACAGCCCTCATCTGGGGAAGTTGGTTGCTCTCCATGTGCAGACACCCTGGTTGCCGGGGTAACCAGTCTAAAGTTGTGAGCAAGAGGCGGTGCATGCCTCTGCAGTGCAGCAGAAAAACAGCAGCACAAGCCTGAACTTGGAGTGACGGTGCACACGCACACACACACACACACGCACGCACGCACGCACGCACACACACACACACACACACACACACACAGCACTCATCACGATACACGCAGTCACGCAGTTCCCTCGAACTCTGCATCGGCGCTCACCTGGAGAAACGAGGCGCGCACGTGCTCGGTGGCTGCAATCGATGTGTGGGTGGGTTCCACTCCGGGGTGGATAAGCAACGTCCAGCAACAGGTCACTTGGACATCAGAGGCAGGGAGAGAGAGAGGAAGTCCCCGAGTAAACACTCCTCCGCTCGGTGTGAGGAAAAACGTGCTGCAACACAAAACAAACAAAACGCAACAAATAAACAGGGACTAGATAAATAGATTTATGTGAGGCAGCAGGGGCGCAGAGCAGGGATGTGAATCCTGAACACAATTCTCTTTTCACACTTTCCAGGGATCCAAACAAACACACACATGCGGGATTCCATAATGTGGCGGCAACAGTTGCCCTGTTTGTTCCTCATACGTGCAAATAGTCTTCACGGCAACATGTCACATCACACGTACAGATTTTCTGTCGGCCTGTAGTTTAGATTATCTCTTCCTAGTTGTTTCCCGCCATGTTCCTTTAATATCCTCTCTCAGAATGCTAATATGGACACGCTCACTACAATCCTGAGTCTTCATAATTTAATGGCTCGGAAAATATATATATTTTATACGTTTATCCATTAATGCCATCTTATTTATATTCTAAGATGTTCCATTATGCAAATGGCATAGGGACCTTGAGGATGCTGCCCTTCTGTTCTACACATTAACTCTCATGTACTTCCCCTCATACATAATCTCTGAAACGTGCTTCTGATCCGCAGATGTTGGAGATTCATAAATTCAAGTATTGTACCAGCGGTGGCCACAGAGGTAGGAGATGGAAGCAAGAGGGGAGAAGCACCAGCAGAGCAGGCAGCAGATTGTGTTGGAAAGGAAGGAAGATTTTCAAAGGAATTCCTTCAAATGTATTTACAGAGGGAGTTTAGGATACTAAAATGTTTTATGCAGTCAGATAATCTCCACAAACTGACTCCACTTAGACGAGTTATGGAGCCTTAATGTGATTGTTGGGGGTAAAAAGCTAACGTCAACAAAGTACGCCGCTGTCATGCTTAAAAGCAGACGCCACATAAAAGCATAAAAATTCACGAGTGGGCCATTTGGTTGCAATGGATTATATTGTAAAACAAAATGTCTACGTCTCTTGGGTCCGTGTGAACCACTTTTCATGTGGCTCCATTAAACATTCCTGGAAGAAGAGTGAGGAGCAAACGTGATGGTAATTTGTTTTCTCACAAACATGGAGCTTTTCTATTACATATAAACATTATCATTTTTATTTGTTGTTGTTAGAGGTGCAGTGTGTAGGTTTTATTGACATTGCATGTTGTAGCCGAGTACCCCTCACCTCATTGTTCCCTTAGGATTAGCTATGGCAGCCTTCAGTTACCTATACAGGACTATAGTAAAAGCACAGCAATGCAATATAGTGGCGTTGAACCAGAGACTGTACTACTGATTTAAATATAAGGTATAAATCTGTTCAATCTGGTAATTATATATATTCATAATAACAACCAATACAATTATTTGATCATTAAATTCTGCCGATATAAATGGAAATTGTGACCAAAATCATACACACTGGACCGTTAAATTTGATTTTATAGCGTTATATCCTTGACATTTTGTTTCTTTTAATTGTCCTTATCGTGAGGTTTTATGTAAATTAGTTAACTATCATATGGATTCGTAAAACATTTTTGACGCAACTCAACATAAGGTATAATAAACAACACTAAAAATGCCATTTCCTCAAACATACAGAACGTACATACCCGCTAAAAAGTTTTTAAGTTGCGATAAAATGTGAATTGGACCAGATCAAAAGATGAAAAATGTTATTTTCAAATTCTATGATTGGCTATGGAGACAAGCGCAACAATACCATGGTTGGTTGAGATTGATATAGCTCCTGCTCTTGAACACTCTGTCCCCTCTCTCCAGTTATTACTGTTTGAGGGTTTGTCACCTGTGAGTGGAACAAGCACAATTCCAGCTGTCTGTCTGAAGCAGCCTCACAGGCTTTGGTCCATTTATTGTTGTTTCACTCGACAAACCGCACACGCGCGGACCTTGTTTGTCTCAGTTTAACGGTGCTTGTAAAAATGTCATCTTTCCTCACAGGCTTTGATGGCAGTAATAGCTTCATATCATCACATTTAATTGCTCGCCATATACTGCCTAATGTGTGAAATGTAAATAAATGTGACTGTGAAAGTCGGCCAGATGAATCTTACGATGCTGTGGAGTCACGAAGAATCTAAATGTCCTACTTAGCATTTCCTCATGTTCCCCCGGTTTAATTTTTATGGCTTCTCGGGAGGTAATGTACCACAATCAATGGGTGCAAATATTGTCTCAGAGCAGAAAAAGTGCTATTTAGGAGAAAATTAAGGACTTGTATGAACTACTGGTTTATTGTAATGCTGCGTGCAGCTAATGTAACTTCTTCGTCTCAATCATCATCTTATCAAAGTCCCAGTGGGTAAGAATTACGTGAGGTTATTTCCATCTCTAATGGCAGGAGTGAAATATAGATTTATACTGATGCATCTATGACTCGTCTATGAATTTTTTTTTTCCAGTGCCCAGAATGAGCCCATTGCACTGCGGGTGAGTCATCGCTATAGAGATCACCATGTTACACTGCAGTGTTTTTACAGGGGCCCAGAGTGGACAAATGAAAGCTCTTCGGTGAGTCGAGAAGCATGTAGCGGCTGTATGTTCATCATATCAACATGACCTCTCGAGAATGTTTTGCAATTTTGACGCAGTTCCACTTTTCAACATTCGATGGCCGTGTTGTGCGAGATTGTACGAACTCCATCCAAACAGTTGTTTGCTACATAAACAAGGCAAACATCTCACACAGACTCTTGCTAAATATATTTATCATAGCACCTTTACTAGTCTGGAGGAAAGGATAACATCTTGGCAGGGATCGACGGACGGACACACAGAAAGGTGAGAAGTAAATTAACTACAGCAGAGGCAGAGGCAGAGGCAGAGGCAGAGGCAGACCCGCAGTGGCTCATGACTCTCCTGTGGTAAAAAAGGGGTATCACATCATTACCAGGTTGCCTCCCTCTGTTGATATCAGAGCTTTTATTTCTAAGCACTCACGATATTCTAGGCCATCTCTGAATATTCCAAGGTGAGTCAAATACACACACAGCCCCTCTGAATACACTGAATCACTCAGTTTCACTCTCCCCTGCCTGTCACTGCTGCAGCCAGAGTCCGTGAGATTGCTTTTGTCAGTTTTATGTTTGACTATATTGTCAAACATTCGGAAACTACTGTCTGCCATAAGGAGAGGGAAAAAATAAGTGGGAGAGTGAGAGTCTGCCTTGTTAGCGCTGCATCCATGCTGATGTTCAAGTCCCCATTATAAACCAGGGGAGGTAAAATAATGTACTTCAGTTACAGTAGCTTAGAGATATTATGTCAGCTCAGACTCAAGGCCTCCCTTCCTCTACTAATAATTTCTCCTCCACCCCCCTGCCTCCCT
>JAFBJT010092004.1:8165-20295 GCA_016785325.1 Chascanopsetta lugubris | reverse complement strand
CGCACACACACACACACACACGCACACACACACACACACACACACACACACACACATGCAAACGCATACATATACACACACACCCAAAAACAAATGCCCACAAAGACGTCAGTGCAATACAACATATTGATGAACATAATATGCTGCGCATTATTCTGTTGTTGTGTGCACTCTCTGCCCAGCTGCAGCTAAAGGCCAAATCACAGCCGTTTACAGTTTATAAACAAAATTACACACATACACTGCGTCGCTAGGGGCCAACTCCTAAATTGGATTGAGAATACAAACTGATCAAAGCAGTTTGTTGCAGAATTGATGCCACCGGGAGTCTTAACCTGTTTATATGAAGCAGACCCTCAAACCCAACCCCACCCTCCACCGCCCCAACCACACACACACACACACACACACACACACACACACACACACACACATACACAGAATACGCCTTAGTCTTCTTTTCCGCATTGTGTAGATGTGTGAGTCATAGATTCATATAATGTCCGTGCAGAGACCAAACAAGGAGGAGGTGCATGGGAATCCGTGTGTGTGTGTGTGTGTGTGTGTGTGTGTGTGTGTGTGTGTGTGTGTGTGAGATGTGTGTGAGAGCGAGTGGCCATGGTAATGATTAATACTTAATCAAGCGAGGTGATATCTAATGCCTAGGGTGCGTGTAGGCTGAATTACCCATAGGACAACAGGACAATCAACAATACAAGGGGCTCAGGGCTGTGAGGCACACGGACTCAATATTTCGTGAGTCTTCCCTGTGACTCGGTGGCACTTGCGTTGCATTTTATAACAACGTCGCCGACGGTCAGATTCCAAAACCTCTACGGCCGACCGGGGTGACGCTGCATGCTCGACGCTGATGCCAATCACTGACGATGATGCGGGTGAGCTAGCTCATACATAAAACAATTTCACGCAGACAGATTTCTGCACTTTCCCTCGGCCATCAAACATGAACTTGCTATTGGTCTTGATTTTGAAGACATTGTGACCCCCGTCTGCACAGTCAAAGTCAAGAGAGACGGCCTCCGCTGATGCGTGAACATGGATAAATCGGAACATGCTTCCTTGATGGATTTTCTGCATATAGATTATGCTGACGCTAATCTGATGGGGATGAAATGTTACGATTTAAAGACGCATGACGCATTTTTTTTCCATGTAAAAATCATTGTTTACAAAAGCTACACAAAGGATACTATCTGACTTACTCAATCACATCTACTGGCTTGCAGTCAGCTATTTTTTTCCACTGAGGGCCACATACAGAAAATACAATATTAAAGTTTACAAAAGAAATGACGCAGCAGTATATCTCAGGCAGGATTCAAACCTGCCACCTTTAAATCCATAGGGGGTTGCTTTATCCAAGCCAAGGATAGCTAACTTGGGCAGTTATATCCAATGAAACTGTAGCTCCATCTAGTATTAAAACTAAGAGGTAGGCGGCCACATTCCATTATAGTTTTAGGGTTCGCTTCAGGCTATTTAAAAATGGTTCATGGGCAGCAGTTGGCCCACAGACCATAGTTTGGACACCCCTGCAGTAAACATAGATTCCCAGAAAGTTCCCCTGTGCTCCTTTAAAAATAATTTCAATCTTAGAATTTCCCACTATGACAAAAAAAAAAAAATATTGCAGTGAAGACAGCAGGTCTAGTTCCTACACTGGAGAAATTCCTCTAGCCCACATACAGTATATACTGTATGGTGACGGCACAGTATGCTGGGTATACTGTATAATTTTATAACAGTCTCTGAAGTGATGCCATTGGCCTGATTTCCAGTCTAATTCTAACAGGCCCCAGCCAGCGTCTCCCCTGAGAGACCTGGCCGAATCAACCATGAGAGCGCGAGCAGCGCAGCGGCACACTATATGATTCACTGCTGAAGACACCACCTCAGCTGCACAGGCCGTGGGAAACTGACAGAATCTATATAGTGACACTTGTTTTCTGTTAAATGACTTAAACTGTCTGTTTCCAGGGGGGGATACAAGTCACAGTTCTTCTGAACCATGCATCAGTGCAGAAAAAGGTACTTTCTTACAGTGGCTTCAGACAACATTCAGAACCCCTTTGCTTACTTTATTGTTACAGGGTTCATTTTTCAAATGATAAAAGTACTATTTTTTTTTTTTTACACACTACACTCAATGAACCATAA
This sequence comes from Chascanopsetta lugubris, assembly GCA_016785325.1. NCBI lineage: Eukaryota > Metazoa > Chordata > Actinopteri > Pleuronectiformes > Bothidae > Chascanopsetta > Chascanopsetta lugubris. The sequence goes on along the minus strand of JAFBJT010092004.1, from coordinate 18,117 downwards.
TTTAATACAGTATCAACTACTGAAATGTCAATAGCCTTCCGGGCCCTTTGGCTGTAGCTCTCCAAACTGAATTAATCTGAGTGAGTTTGAAAAGATAGAGATCTGTGTGCAGAGGGTCCCATGCACAATGTGCACGGCAACATCCGTACATGCAGTCTGTGGGAGTCTCTGAGGACCACTTGTTTTGAGGGAATAAGGGTATAAACCCTTTCCTGAGGCTTTGAGTGTTCCCCGGAGCACAGTCATTTCAACTGTGGCTTCATTGTGAAATGTGAGAAATTTGGAGGCAACAGGACTCTTCATGGAGTCACCGGTAATGCCAAATCAAATTAAAGCTGCAGGCGGCGGTAATCAGAGCCTCACGGGTCCCACCGAGCAACCGGGGCACAGGACAAAAGAGCACATGAAAAATCATGTGGGTTCCTGTGTCAGGTAGGAGGCGCTGTGGCAAAATGTATTTTAACTGGACATTTCCACAAGTGAATTTGATATATTTTCAGAAAAAATATGGGTTTTATAGAGGGTATAATGAGCTCAATATTAAGACTACATAACCCTAAAAGTAGCACTGATACACTTGCCATGTTTAAACACCATAGCTCTACAGCAGCCCAGAGTGGCCAAACTTAACACGTCTTGAGTTTTACTGATAACACCACCATACGTGCTTATGATGTGAGAGTGAGGTAAACAGTGTTCAGCTGCAACATCACCACTAGATGTCACAAGATCCTGCAAACTGCACACTTAATGACAATTTGATTCTCTGCCCATCCCGACACGAGGTTTTCATGAAAGAAAGAAGTTTATTATTATCATAATTATTATTATTGTTAAGCATGAGCATAGCATCCCTATGTTAGCTTTCAGCACAGGCCGGTGTAAACAACGTAAACAAACCAACTCGGCCTTCAATATTAATACACTCCCTTGTGTTTGGTGGGTGCTCTTTGTATTTGACATCACATTTGATGTATCTAAGTATCATTGTGGTGAATAGTGTAAGAGTGTATGAAGAAATGGACTGGGTGAACTGCGAATGAAATGCCCCCAGGGATAAATGAAGCTAGCAAGCTAGCTAGCTTGAAAGCTCATGCACAGCAATAGTGTGGGATGAGGCCTAGCTGATTTAACTCTGTAGATGTCTGGAGTCAAATATCACAGAATATAACTATACAGAATTTGCCACAGCAGATGATTAAACAAGTTCAAGTACATACCCACGATGCTGCTGAAGGCAGAAGACAAATACAGATGTTCTTGGAGGATCTTAAGTTTGCTTACTTCCTGGTTTCACTGCCCATGTGACATCACTTCCTGTTCCTGTTATGCTGTGGATCTTAAAGGGACCACACCTTAAAGATGACAACAAACAAATGAATGGATAAATATTGTTTCTCCAACCAATTTTATTTTACATAATTATGACAACGAACATCTTTTAATTGTTTTAAAGGTCTAGTATGGAGTTTGTTGAGTTGAAATATATATATTCACATATATTTAAAATATTTTATTTATTTATTGTTTTGTTTTTGGTTTTTTTTACCCTGTGGGCCACGGGTTTGACACAGGTTATATACTGCATAAGGAATTTACAGTCCTTTGAAGAGTTTCCTGTCTGGACTGCCGAAGTGCTTGAGAATACCAGAACTGTTCTGTCATTTGAAGCCGGCTCCAAACCACTTACCCACACACACACACACACACACACACACACACACCGTGTGAGAAAAACACACACACACGCGTACACACACATATAATTCATCCCTTAATTCTCCCTCTCTCTCCCTCTCCCTCTCTGCTGAGTTCGACAGACGCGTCAGTGGGCCCATAATGGAGAGCAGAGGCATATGAGTGAGTCCTGAGATGACAGAGAGCCTGGCGTTCCCCAAATCCTCCTTCTACTGCACCATGGCTCTTTGTCACGGTATAATCCTCCCTCACTCGCCGAGAGGCCATGCAGGAAGGAGATTCAGAGGCAGGCTGCAGAGGCAAGAGGAAGAAGAGGAGGATGAGGAGTGTGTGTGTGTGGGGGGGGGCAGATTTAAAGGTGCAGTGTGTACGATTTCTGTCATTTTTTTTCCACTTCTAAAATATTTAAAAAACAATCACACACTGACATTTTCATTCATTTATAAATCACCTAAATGTGATATTTCTCCCATTACCGTTAAATGTGCCCATTAATGTATCGTATTTACATCAGGAATGTGTCCTCTCTACAGGGGCTGCCATGTTTTTACACGAGACCACAGTGGATGTGCTTCACATCTTTTGAGCTTTATTAACAACCAAGGCAATACCACGGGCTCTCCTGCACGCTCAGTGGGAAGGGTGAGGTGATGGCCGCAACATGCATCTGTCACCGGATCTTACACACTGTACCTTTAAGGGTAACGGAAAAAATAAAACATTTAGGGCGATTATGAAAATGTCAGCATGTTTTGTTGCATTTGTTTTCTACCAGTAGAAGTAAGAAAAGGGTGAAGGAGAGCTGAGAGAGAGCGACTCGGGGAAGAGGGCTTGAAGGAAAAGAGTATGACTCAGCGGCACAGGCAATTAGGACAAGGTGCAATTCTTAGACGGAATCCAAATTGAAGAAAGGCATTTGGAAGCTGTGCATGTGAGACAGCGTGTCTGTGTGTGAGAGAGAGAAGAATGAGAGGCCGACGTGTGTGGGTTGAGGGAAGAGTGAGCGACGGAGGGAGGGAGGGAGGGAGGGAGGGAGGCGGAATGAAAATAAGAAAGAGTGAAAGACTAAGGCAATTAGCTCATTTGAGTTGACAGAGCTGAAGCAGAGTGTTTGCAAGTGATAAGGTAGTGAATGTGCGGCATGGACAGAGAGAGAGAGAGGGAGAGAGAGAGAGAGAGAGAGAGAGAGAGAGGGAGAGAGAGAGAAACACACACACAACTGCATCCTCTCAGCACCCCTATTAATACTACTGTGCACACTCTTGTTTCCGACTTAGTCATTTATGAACAAATGTATACATGCACGGATGCACACACACACACACACACACACACACACACACACCAGCCCGGAGCGCGTTTGGCTGGGCGCTAATGGTCTGCGTAATTTAAACACAACAAAATTAGCGTCAGAGTAAAAACACGTTTTATGCCTCCCGCGTTTACCGGCACTTTCTTTTCCGAGTTTGAATCTGCGAGAGTGATTCCGAGGCCAATCTTCTCCGTATTAAGATAAATGCTCCGCCTCGGAAGCCCCGTAATTATCCCCCCCCCCATACGACGTCGAACCTGCGCTTAAGACTTTTCACCTCTCATTCATACTGTTTTCATGTGCTGTGAACAAAGTGGGCTTCTGTGTGTAGTCACTTTCACTATGTGTGTATAATTGCCATTCATTACGCTCCCATTCCCCGCTCGACTCTCTGATTGAGGGTTTTTATGGGCTCAGTGAAGGAATGTTTACACCAGCCAACACGTTCACGTGTGTGCCATTATGTGTTTGTGTGTGTTAAATTTAAACCTTCACGTTACGTTTAACTTTTAGGCGAAGGGTTTACACTGTTCGAAGGGGAGATTTTAACAAAGGGGTTGTGGAAATGTTGTTATTTGAAATATTATTTATTATTCAACTGGACAAAAGAGAAGATCATTTTCCAAATTATTTAAGATAAGTTAGTCTTAGTCTTCGAAAAAAACGAATCAAAACAACCTTTTTAATAAAAGATAGTTCATGTATACATATGCAAATACATATTTCATGCTACTTCCCATCCCTTACAATTCTAATAGTGTCAATATTTTACGACTCCTACATCCTCTAAGAGGTGTTGACCAATCACGAGCCTGAGCCAAGCAGGTGACCAATCAGAGCAGATGGGGCTTTCGGTATGAGGGTGTGGCAAGAGCGGAACGGTCTAAGGAAGACATTGTTAACATGTTCTCGTATTGACAAAAAAAATGTAGTAAAAAATGTTTCCTTTTTCCATTGTACATCACTTTTGTATACTTCTGCCTTGTATGCAGAACACTGAAAACAAGGCCAAGTACTCACCTTTTCTCTTGACCCCTGAGTGAAGCACTGAAGGCGCGGAACATTCACTTACAGCCGGGTCCTTGGCCTGTACACAGCTCGACGGACTGTGTTCCTTTGGGCGTGTTTACAACTGAATGTTCACAACCAGAGTTAAAGTCTGTGTTACATTACCGTCTGATGTTGTTTTCATGTCAGGACCGAGGTGTTTTGGCTTTGTCAATCCTTAAATTGTACATAAAGAGATGACGGTCTTGCAAGAAAGTGTATCCATGCCATTGGTGCTCTCTGTGCTCCACTGCACTATTCACCCATGTCCAGACATCCAGACCCAAACAGAGGAGATGTTAAAGGCCCTTTGTTTGTTTGTGTACATGAAGAACAGGTTGCAATGACAGCAAATAAATCATGATGCTGACAGATTGACTTTGCCTAAACATGGATACATTTCACTCTGTCGAGCCGTGGCGCTCCATGCATCTTTTCAACCGCTTTATTTATTTTTTTTCACAAAAGCTGTTGTCGAGGCAGCTCATCCAACTCAACAGTGTCGGAGATGAGAGGAGACGTTCTCCAAAACATGATGGATAAGTAATCAGCCTGCTTCTTTATTGGAGACGTTTGTCGGAGGTGAGAGAGGCGCACGTCTCGGCAGCTGCTCTCCACAAAGCTGCAAAAAGCAACAACACGCAGCCTTAAATCAAGGCTGAGATTCATCCGAGAGTTATGTTTCCATCAAAACATGTTTGAACGCTTGCTCTTGGCTTTTAAAACATAAAAGGACAACGTGTCACTGAGTCCAGGGGAGGAGTTTCTCCCTCTGTGGTCTCTCTGGGCCTCCGTAGACGTGTGTGTAGACGCCTGCATTCTAGTGGTTCCTGATGCATTTGGCCAAAATACGAGCAGATGAGACATTCGCACTATTTTGTGGTTGATTTACTGACACAAATGCTGCAACTCAGCTCCTAATTTCCAAGTGTTAATCTGACAAAAGCCTCCAATACCGGATCAAGGGCCACACCAGCCGCGTGAGCGCCACCTAATGGTTCGCCCCATTGTTTCCGCTGCATTTCTCCGTTGTTGGGCGTCTAAATGTGTTATTCGAGAAACGCAACTACAAAATGGCCCTTTCACAGTTTCATGCCTTGGCGGTTCAAGAGATAAGTCCGTCAAACGACTTCAAAAACGACTTCTGTGCAACACGTCGTAGACATTTTTTCCTCATTAAAGCACCACATTGTTAAGTATTGAAAGATGATGAATTGCTTCACCTCGCTGACAATGCGCTGTCATTACGGCTCTGCTTTGTGCCATTATCAGAACAGCATACATGAATTCTTTTCTCCTCCTCTTTTTTATTTCACATCACTCTTCCGCTCTGCCGCAGCATGAACTCAACACATACAGTAGCAGCCAGTGAATAGGCCCATTGAGGTTTATTTGGAGTGGCTGTCTAACCAAGGTCCTCCAGTCCTAAGTAAATATGAATACAGTACACTCTGTCAGGGTCACAGTAAGCTCCCTATTCACACAGCCCCATTTCTACCACGGTCTCCTCAACAGCCAATTACCATTGCACCGGAATCCAGGGAAACCATGGCAACGGCGAGGCAGTGGATCCTCTTTGGCAGGGTCAGCAGAATGAACGTGAAAAGAGACGGAAGTCAAGATTTGAAGAGAGACACATTTGAATCCAAGCAAAAGCTCAAACTGCCAGTGAGCCGCGAGGATCCGACAGCGAGTATGTTGACGTGTCTATTATGAGCGGGAGCGGTCCGGACGGGTTCTCCGGTGTCGCGAGGGTTCTCCGAGAGGCTCATCGGGACGCACGCCGAGTCCCTGCCGCCCCATTCAGCCAACCCCTTGCAGTTCCATCACCATTCGAAACCATCTGCAGCCGCCTGGAGTCGGCTGCCATCGAACGCTTCCCTCCGCGAATGGACTCTTTGATTCCGAAGACCTCAAATCCGTTCAGATCAACATCCGCGACACAACCTCGTCGGTGATGGGGGCCCTCAGGGGCGTGAGTTCGGTCCACCGCTCTTCTGTCTGCCGACTCCCGACACACAGTTCACGTCACATTAACGAGTTTGCTCACGACACCACGATGTGACCAGATTCAGCCGCGTTCACACGAGGGACCCGAGATAAAAATACATTTGAACGATTCGATTTGAAAATATGTTTCATTGGCCCGTGTTGAGCGACTGGTCAAACATGGCGGTGCAACATGGCGGCCTCCGAGACACAAAGAGCTCATTCTAAAATGGTGAAAACTCCATCCATTCAAACACCGGCATAAAGTCTTCATATTCCATTTCTGATGGACAGAAATGGAAATAATTCAGCTGAAGTCTTACACACTGCACCTTTAAACCAGTGTGTTCTCTGTTATGCTGGAACAGCCAAAGCCTTACAGCAGAAGGGTCCCGCTGGCTTACGAACGGGGGGGTCCCACAGGCAGGCGCCGAGTGGGGTAGAGTTGGAAGGATGTTTGATTTTACAAGTACTGCTATTTTTATTTTGACTTTGAAGTGAGTACTTTCTGAAACGGAACCAAAGTGTGTTTTTGGATTATTTCACAGCTGTAAGTGAACTTCCTGGGATAAGACATGAAACAAATTCTGTTGCTTTTTATTCGTTTGAACACCTTTCCACCAACTTCATTTCATTTTTGCACTTCTGATCTCTTCCTTATATCCGCCCTTGTTTTGCTTAATGATCTCCTTCATTTACATGAAGACCTCATCAGATCACATATTGAAAACTTTGATCCGTTTCATCTTTTATAAAAGAAATAATGAGGACACAGGTTAAACATGGAGATGATATTAATGTATTGTCAGTCAGCTGTCTAATTAATATTCAGCCTCTGACAGTGACGGGACTACGCATAAAAGTGGCTACATTTCCCAGGTGCTGTATAAAAGGAACAGTGTGTACGCTTTTCAGACTTAATGAAGTTGTATGTTGGTGCTGAATGATTGTCACCTCATATCAAGTATGAGTTTTTGACCCTTCTGGGCTATGGCAGCCTCAATTTTATATATACATATATTATAAAAGGTTCATTCCAGGGATATGAAAACAACTCTTAATACATTCAGAGAGGTTTTTCTCTAATTAATTATCTGTAAAAATATTTTTCATTCCATTTCTACAAATTTAATTTGAGATCATTTCACCCTTATCTCACTCACTGAATCTTTGAACCACATCTAGAATATGATGAATCGCTTCTGGTAAAATATTGACATTATGTCACATACTTTTAGAATGGTGCAGATATAAGAAAATCCAATATCTAGTCATGTTTGAGCAGCATTTGTGGAAAAAAACAAAAACAAAAACAACAAAATAACATTAAGTAAATACATGTAAAAGTGTTTGTGTTCAGTATTGACTGACTGCGGACGACAGCGCTGTATTGTTGAAGTACCTAAACACCTCATGCGAAAATGACATAACAGTTTAATTAAAGCTGCTCTGCTTCTCTGCTGTCGGCTCAATAGTAGAGAACAGATGAAGGAGCGGCATTGAGCGTGTGGCCTCTCCTCATCTATGCATTCACATTCCTCATTCTATTATTATTATTTGACCTTTCACATGTACACATTCTGCTGTAGCTGTGAGTCAGAGGAAAACACTGCATGAAGGACACACCCCTTCTCTCTCTCGCTCTCTCTCGCTCTCTCTCGCTCTCTCTCTCTCTGCTCATCTGTAACAGCAGATGGATGGACAGAGATAGGGACGTATGGAGAGAACAGGTTCACATCACAATAGATGCTGATGCACAGTACGATGGTACAGTCTGCTTTATATGGACGGTGTGTGGGCTTGAGTGTTATCTGGTAGAGCAGGTTGCATGTAATGGTAATGGCTCATCATTCAAAATCAAAAGGTTTGCTTAGTTTGCACATTCTTAGCTGCTGTAAAAACAACCTGCTCCCAGTGTAAATTCAAATGACTCATATTATCATAATGACAACAATAATGTAAATACTCATTTGATTGTACACTCATTAAACCTTTAGAATAATTATTCTAAGTTAATTATTTCCACTAAAATGGGACGAATTCCCCCCTTTCACTTACAGAATGCACCTTCAAGGAACTGGTATTTAAAAAGGTTGTAAGTTGCATTCCTTTATTTATTCATTAATTTTTCTTAAATATCAATGATAATAAATTCAAGTAATTGCAAAGTATGAGCCATTCACTCCCCACTTTCTAATACATTTCATTCCTCCTCCTCCTCAGGACATAAACACTTTGTTTACAAACCTCAAAGGAATAATATTCTGACAGCGTTTTATGTATAAATATATATTTTTTATTTAATTTTTCGTGTGAAGCCACCTCCATGAATTAGAAACAAACAAAGTGCCGTTGCCGTCTATCTGATACCTCTCAAAACATTCTCCCATATTTTGCAGATGTAATTCAAGAAACTGTTTGCAGTGTAATTATGTGAAGTGTTTGTTTGCTGGCCAAGTTAATGCGCGTGCAATATTTCCTTGGCTAATTACGAGCAAGAAGTGTTTAGGTAATTATTTTTAAAAAAAGAAAGAAAGAAAAGGAAATAATTGAATACGGAATTATTATGATGAGATCAATTACAGCTGGAAACAATTTCTGTCTGTCGTTCAAGTGCATGTTGATTTTGGAGTCAGCTCTAATCTCCCATCAGCCACCTGTCTTATTTGCATCTACTTGAAAATAACAATCCAACTGAATAGTGCATTCCAGCAAATAGACGATTTCTCCATTTTCACTGTGCCCAATGTTTCCGTTAAAGGAACTACAGGTATTTCACCCCCATTATGGAAAGATCTAAAATGGGGTCTTTTGAAAGTATAGTCTTGACATCATACTAAATATCTTAATGCAATCCTAACTATCAGCTGAAGACTAAGAAAGTATGGTTTTTACCATGAGCCACCTAAACCTGCCTCTTGGCCACAACAGCTGCGCCTCTCACTTCTCTTATTTACCATATACGCAACCAGCATGGATAGTGACATCACTGTCCGTGCCCATCTTTCAAAGTAAAAGCCCACTAATAGTTGCCATTGGCTGAAAGCCTCGATCCTAATCACACCTTGATTTCTCAACCCGGGATTGAAAGTTGTAAAGCTTCATGCGAGATCTTTTGAGGAACCACATTGCCGCTCTGCTGCTGTACACGCAGCCAGTTTGACAAGCTAGCCAGTGACGGAAATGACAGAAATCCTACACACTGCACCTTTAAGTGCCCAGCTATCCGAGAGCGTTGCGTATATACGCTACGACCAGGAGGGTTGGTGCGGTGAAAAAACAGCCCAGTCCGGGGGAGTCTGACCGATCGAGCGTTGAGAGCGGGGATGAGAATGGAGTTGAGGGTCATTCCTCACCTCTGAGGGAACCATGGATCATCTCTTACCGTCCCTGCGTGGCCACAGAGGGGCATCAGTCAGCGGAGGAACTGTGACTGAATTGCTGTGGCCCCACCACCTGACCACCACCTTTTACTGCCACAGACTTCATTAACAGATATGGATCTCCAGGCTCAAGGACTTGTTCCCAACAAACCCTTAACCTCCTCCCAACGCCGCCCGTATAGAGCTTTATCCCCGGCCCCTCCTTTTCGCTGTTGTCTCTCTCTCTCTCTCTCTCTCTCTCTCTCTCTCTCTCTCTCTCTCTCTCTCACGCAGATGCTATCGCGCCGGCGCAAGACGAGCCGTATAGCAGCGGCGGGCGGCAGCTTAGGCATTCTTTTCGCCTCTTCCATTTCCCTGCCATCATGGACAGCATAAGCCCCCTGACACGCCGCTCGCTTCAAAAAGATGCATGGCGCCGTCGGATGCGGCTTTATCTTTTAACCCATTGGCTGTAAATCAATGGGATGGTGGTAGTGGTGGGGGGGGGGGGGGGGGGGGTTTTGGGTGGGTTTTTTTTACCAGA
>JAFBJT010092001.1:1575-32630 GCA_016785325.1 Chascanopsetta lugubris | reverse complement strand
CGTCCTCCACCCCCTCCTCCTCCTCTTCCTCCTCCCCCTCCTCCTCCTCCACCAACAACAAAACCAGCGCCACCAGCAACAGCACAAGCCACGCCCCTTTACCCAAATCACCCAACTTCACCCGGTTTGCATGTGTTGTCATTGTAAACGTATTTACTCTACAGATTGAGCTATTGAACAACACTTGTTGCATGATAATGTTATCTCTACAAAGAAGCATCATGACTAGAGCAACAATATGAAAAAAGGAAATAACAATTTCACAACAAAGTAAGAAAAAAAACATACAATTGAATGAATAAATAAAATCTTGCCACGTAACACGATTCCTAAAGCTGTAGCTGCAGAAATAGTTAAATGCTATAAGAAGTTATTTTAATGATTCTAATAATTATTATAATGATAATAATAATGGTGGTATTAGTAGTTGTAGTAATAGTGTATTGTCAGCATTTATTCATTTTCATATTTCATTAGTTTGACAAAAAATATATGAGAATATGTGCCTCCAAGAGAGTGATCGCTTGATCTTTAAGATATATTGGTGAAGCTCGACAGGTTTAAAGCTGCCAACGATCAAAGGTTTGTAAATCTCTCTGTCTGAGGCCCCACTCTGCTCCCACGTGTCTGGTTTTCTTAATACGCACCAGGAGGAATAATTATGACATCTGAAAAGAATTACATACCAAACCTTTGATCGTAGTCCACACAACACTGCTGTCAATGAGCAGCACCACTATTCATTACAGACAGCAGGTTATTTACTTTATTTTACATGAGGTCACAATGACTCCCACTCCCTCCACTCAGGGCCACCGTATTTCAATTCGCATCTAAAGAGTCACCAGCTTGTCACACTTATTAATTGATATGAATAATTATTCCTAGAGTCACAGAGAGGGATGCTCTCGTGCTTTGATCCTGCAGAATCCCGTGCCACACCCCACTGTGGAAAGGAAACAATCAAAGGCATCCAGAGAGATGAATGGGCGTCACATCAATCCTGCCTGATTCAGACTGAATCTTTGAAGATCTACGTCCATGTTCTTCCCAACAATAACCTCTCTGAACTTGGAGAACAGCACCACGCTGTGCTCGCAGCATCGAATACGTTAGTTGATCTTCCGGCTGATGATTGGCTCGTTGTTATGTCAATCAAACTCTTAAAAGGCGGTACTTGTGTCCCCCTTCTCCTGCGTCACTTAACGCAATTGGCCCATTTCCCTCCTCTCTCACTCCGATTGGTTGTTGCCTGTGTGGCAGCGGGCAGAACGTTCCAGAGCTGGGCGTTTCAGGAAGCTGTTGTCTCTTTTCAACCAGCACACGCCCGGAGCTAGCGGCACGGTTTTTTTGCACTTACTGCAACGCAAAGACAAAGCAAAGTTCTTTAGATACCAACGAAGAAAACACACGCCTCCGTGAGTAACTATAGTAACTGTGTATTGTCGCCGTGGACTATTTCCACACCAGATCCAACGCGACCACCCTGCCAGCTAATACAGTGTGGCTAATTCATGCTAAAATAATAGGATGAGTCGTGGAATTTAAGGTATAATGAGAAAAATTGAGACGCTTTGACCAGTGGTTTAAATTGTAGAACATGGTTTGTAATGATTAAAAATGTGACGTTTAGACATAATGCATAACAAATGCCTTAACGTGGATTGAGTTTGGATTTTAAGTCTGACATCAAATTTTCTGTATGAGTTAAGAGCTGAAGTTGCATGTTGCATTCGATGAGCCCTCATTCATCATATTCATGCTCAGTGATGTGTAGACTGTTCAGCATAGTCCACCATGTTGGCTCCTCCAGCTCCTGACTCGAAATCATCAGGATCATCTTTATATATTAATTCCAGTCGTTGTAAAGAACTGTTATTCTTTCACCTCATTCTTTACACATTGGCATTGTTAAAATAGATTGAATCCAAACGTATGTATGTTTACGTGCATAAAAGTGTCTTTACTTTTGTGTTCCCCGCTATTGACATTCTGCATTATGCGTCTTCTCCTTGCAATGAATCGACAGAATCGACAAGATGGACAGTCAGGTGACGGTCATCACCAGCCCCTATGTGGATGTACGCATCACAAGCACCATCTACTCTGCAGAGGTGCAGCGCAGGTTCAACAGAGGCATGTGCATTGCAGAACTCAAGGTGAGCCCCATCTCACCAACAATGACATGTCGAATCACGTATCTGCTTTATGTACACATCCTCCCGTTATGGCAGATGCACTGATACTTGTTTAATGCACTAGAATATACTAGAATAACACAATCTATTGTTACTGTGATCAGGGAAAGTTGGAGCTGGCTGTGGGCAGTCCTTCCTCCTGCATGGATCTGGAATTATTCAGCACCTCAGACAAGTTTCTGGTGAAAATGGATGACGATGAGGCTTTGCTGGGCTCCTATCCTGTGGATGAAGGCTGCAGAATTCATGTATGTGGCTGCTTGTTGGTCTATTTTTGGGCGTGTTCCATCCCTTAAAAACCAGAGTCACCGACTTGTAGAGATTAACTATCTGTTCACTGAATATTTAGAATATTACACTTACAGTTTTGCAGAGATTGTGTTTAATCCGACCTCTGCTTTCCTGCTCAGGTTATTGATAATAGCGGACAGCAGATGGGCGAGTTTACCGATGTTTCCAAAGTGGAGAGGTTTGAAATCTCAGATGATGCCTACGAGAAAAGAACTGGTAAAAATCAACTTACTTTACATTTCCCACCAATTTATGCTTCAAATATGATTAACAGATTCACTGTGATTACTCAAACAAAAAAGAATTATAATGGCCTAACATGGCTGTTGCAAGTACGATGACGACTTCTGGGTTTGCTAACTAAAATAAATACCTTATCGCTTCTACGCTGTCTAGACTGGCTTCTCTGGCAAACAGTCTGCTATGAAGTAGCCCATGTTTCGATTATTTTTTCCTCAGAATCCGCAAGGTCGTTCATGAAGAAACACCGCTTTGGTCGTTTCAATGAGGAAGAATTGGCCAAGAAAGAAGAAGAACTTGCCGCCCAGAAGGATAAAGAAAAGGCTGCTGCGGAGGCCATGTCTGTTGGCAATCGATGCCAAGTGCGTGTGAACGGGCAACCCACAAAGCTTGGCACAGTTATGTATGTGGGTAAGTGTTGAAAATGATCATTTTACTTTCTATAGGACATTTCACTGTGCAGACTTTGTCCCAATATATGATGACTTCGCCCAATATACATTTTAATTATGAAGGAGGGTATGTTCTATTGTACCTAAAGTGAAATATATATATATATATATATATATATATATACAATATCCTATTGCAGGGCCAAAACAACTTTATATGCCTCATCTTTATTACTCGGTCAAGAGATACATAACATTACTTTCATTGCAGGTACAACAGATTTCAAACCTGGCTTCTGGGTGGGTGTGAAGTACGACTTGCCCCTTGGAAAACACGATGGAACGTAAGAGCACTCTCCTCTTTCCATTTTAGTTTTTTTTAATAATGCTCATTCCCAATTTGTGTTGATTTGCCTTGAGTGTGACTTTGTCTACTTTTGGAAATTGTGTCTTTGCAGAGTTGCAGGGAAGCGGTACTTTGAGTGCGAGAACAAATATGGAGGCTTTTTGAAGCCCCTGGATGTGGTGGTTGGAGATTTCCCTGAAGAGGATGATGATCTAGATGAGATGTAATATTCCACCCTTTTCTTTCCTGTTCTTTAGTTTTCAGTGGACTTTACTGCTCCATTCTCAATGTGAACATGAGGACATTTGACAAGTGGGACATGAGTGACAGTTTCTAATGCTCTCAACAGGGATGGCAGAAAAGCCCCTTCAATGATCAATAGATACAATAAAGGAGATTTTCCTTAATCATGCTAACAGGTACACTCTCTAAAAAGGCACTATTAGCTGATTCTTGTTATACTGGTTTATGTTTCTGCTGTCTCCACTAAGAACAATAGATACTTTTTGACATTCAAATTGAAAATTGAGCAGTAAAGTCTACATAATAACAAGACATAAGAACTTCACAGACCCCCACTGCGAAAAATCTGAACAATCCATTACCTCTTCATCAATCTGGAGAGGAAGGGGAGTTTTTTTTTTGTCTTTCCTCTTTGAAAGGTTTGATCCCAAGGAAACAACAATAGTTCACACGATGCTAATTCTGTCTCTTTATTTGATGAAATTATTTTTGCTTCATTGTACTGGTTGATGGTGGGTGGCACTTGACATCTGTTTTCTCATCATGTAGTTTACATTTCTGTTCAGGACAATGATTGTATATGTAACGCTTCATAGTTCACTGTAAGCTCAAAAAATATTTGTAGACTGGAAACTGCTTCGTGAAAGTACTGTGAGGATTTGACTCCTGCTGAGGGTAAAATGAATTGGAAAGTAACTTGATACTAAAACAACATCAGCACTGTTGCTTGTATTCATTGGAAGCTTTTTCACTGGTTTATCAAAACCTTTGTCAGTGGCCAAATTCAATGCAACAATTAAAAATAGTAACAAAAGGTGGGCAAAAAATACAGCCTTAATCATTTTGTGTTAGTCCAACCACACTCACCTTGTTTCATACTTCCTATTTTCAGTTACTAATATTTTGTGAAGATAGCTTTGATTTCCCCAAATGTCATTTTGTGGTTTTTATGTTGTTTGTTAAAACACTCTGAATTTTATGCTTCTGGCTGAAAACAAGATGCTACTCTTTTTTTTTTTCTTGTCTATCGTCTTGTTTTCAATAGTTTAATACTTTGCACTTTACTGTTTCCTGCTTATATTGAACCACTGAAATAAAAAGCAACATTTCAGAATTAAAAATTGAAGTGACAACCCCACGTTATCTATTATTACTTAACTGCAATCTATCAAACCTATAATGTGTTTATGTCCTACGCTCTTAAACTATCAAGATGACAAAATCCAAATGTAAATCTAGTAATTATGTTGTTTTCATTACAACAGGTATTGTTTTTGTTATCGCAAATTACTGAAATGTACAAAATAGCGCCTACAATTTGAATTGTTCAAACATCAAAACAATCAGCATGTGAAAATATTTATTAAATTGAAGAGTTGTTTTATCCTTATGGCCGCACACATCAAAGGCATCTTTTTCAGTCTTTATATCAATGGCATTGAAATCCAGGTATACAGCAACAGAACTTGGCTTGGGTGAGTTATTCATTTAGCAGATGTCAAACATTTATACAAATCTGGCATTAAACAGTGTTACTCAGTATTCTACTGAACTCAAAAGTGAAGTTGAACTCCATTAAAGAGGACCAACTCCTGGTGTATTTATTAAATCAACAATTTGAACATTGAGGCAATTCTATGCACAAACACTTCAGTATTGTGTATTTATCTCTCTCCATGAAAAGAGCAATAATTTCACCTGATTACACATTTAACCTTTCAGTGAACGATTAAGCTGTTTTTCTTTTCTTACCGCTCTTTTTCCATTTTTAAATTCCAAAACAGGAGTATTCTGAGACAATGTTTCGTATTTACGGAGCTAAATGAGATATTATGTAAAGGAAAAATATATTTTTCGTCACTCCCGAGCAGACCACCCAGATACACGTCATTCCACTGACCTCTCGCGATACCCTACGAGGTTTCCCAGGCACCACTGTGGTGTGGCGTGTGCGAGATAGAGACAAGGAAAGATGGCGACGCAGGAGAGCGAAGCGACCAAAGCCACCGTGAGCAACGGCGAGGTAAAAATGAATGACACGTCTTTTCACTGTCTACACTTTTCACACCGGGGCGTAAGCGGTAGTTCTGTTCGCGAGGGCGGGGAGTTCTGCCACCGGAACAATTTGAACGCGTTACCGAACGAAACACGAGCCCCGATGACGTTGTCAGTGCCGGTTGGTTTTAAAACGACGAGCCGAGCAAGCCCGGGCCCTGAGCGTGCTGAGTGTGCGGCGACTGAACGGCTTTACACGGGCTGATAACGCCGGGACAGCCGGGCTGAGGTGACGGGGAGCTGGCTCCGGGGGTGACGGTGAGAGGCAGTGGAGAGGTGCGGGGTGTCACTGAGCCACCACAAGGCCCCAAGCTGAGCGACGTAGCTCGGCTTCATTATCCGGGCCAGTCTCCGGCAGCAGCAGCAGCAGCAGCCCCTCACACATTTCTCACCCACCGTTACAGCTGCTTCAGCGTGTGTAAACATTATCTGGAGAAAACTTGTGACTGAACATTGCGTTTAATTCCACAGACACGGCGGTAAAATAACTGTTTATCTGTCGGTTTGTGTTGGTCACTTTCACAGGGTTTGATTGAATCATGTGTAGCTTTATGTTGGTGACATGCAACCTAGCACTTACTCAGATTAATGCTTATCTCATGTTAACAGAGGTCGAGTGAATCATGATCACATGGCTCCGTCTTTCTCATAACAGATGACTAAGCTTATTCAAAACGTTGACATGATATAACAGTCATAACATTGCAAACCCATTATTTTCATTCTACATACAAATCCAGTTTACAGCTGTCAACTATCGAGATTTGTTGGTAGAGACAAGTCTATCGTTTGACTATCCAAACACTTTTCAAATTTGAAATGTAAAACGTGTTGAGGCCTTTTAACTTGTTGTCGTTCTTAACATTTTAGTTAGGAACAATAATCAGCCTTTAAAGTTTTAGTGGCAGCTAGTGGTAAGTAACAGATGGCAGCTTCTCACTTGTACTCTCCCAGGTGTGTAGGAAAAATAAAAAAATAAACTAGACACAAATAGTAGTTACCTAGAATGAGAAATGTTTTGTCCACTCTCTACAGCGACAAAGGCTCCCTCTGAAGTAACCAGAACAAAATGAATCTCCATTTCACGTGATTGTTACATGGATTAAAACAACTGTGTGTAAGATTGTCATAAATCATACAGTGTGCACTGCACCTTTAAACCTAAAAGAAATCATTTGAAATTATTTAACATGTTAATGATTATATTATGGACTTAGTTTTTATGATCTCCAGGATATTCTTTGTCATTTCCTCCTAAGTTTAATTCGAGTCACCACCATGAGAAGAGAGGTAAACAGTACTGTTCGGATGGTTGCCTGACACTTTATTTCAACCTTATCTTTTCAGTGAATTTGAACTGTGAATCTGTCCCTTGAACTTTTAAGAACTGATATTCTTTAGAATAATGGTAAGACACTGGTGTCGGATCTTTTCAGAAAAGCTGTATTTTCCATCCTGCATGGGGGTTCGTCTGCTGTAGAACGTGCTGCTTTGCTCTGACATTAAAATGTGATGAAAATACACAAGTGGCAGAAACTAGGGCAAGACTACACCGCGTACCCCGTGTTACTTTGCACAGTCAGGATAAATGCGCCGTTGGTTTTAGTTTGAACCCACAGCTGATGAATCAGCTGAGAGAGATTTCCCTGGTCTTCATTTAGCAGAAACAGTGAAGGGGGCATATATATATATATATATATATATATATATATGCAATAGGGGGGTTTGCTCATCTTTTTAGTTACTTTGTTTTGACTTGGTACAGGTGCAGCTGTCTTCAGCACTGCATGGAGTCGGCTCAAGCCTGGTCTTCAAAGGGAGCCTGTACAATGGATCCTCTGATTTTTACCTTATTGATGTGTCCTTTTCTTTGCCAAACTCTACATATAGAACTTATTTTTACTGCATAATGGACATGACAGAATGCAGAGTTTCCGTGTCTCTGTCAACCATTGTTTCCCCTCAACATCCTCCCGATACTCTGAAACAATGCAGCAAGAAGTATTTACTTTCAACCTGGAATAAGTGGTTAATTGTTAATCCTGAGTCCGTAAATTGTAAATTATTATCTGAAGCTGGCTGAGATAACTCACCGAGCATGTCGATGTGATGGTTACAGTTGTATCAGAGACAGAGATCCGTGGTTCTGATAGTGGTGCATTATTTTAACTCGGTAGGATTTGACAGCAAAGATGGAAAGCCCCTTTTCAAAGCACTTCATAGGCGGGAAACATGTTAAAAACGGTGTGGCGTCAGCGTCTTATATACCTCTGCATGTCAATTCACTCCATTCATTGCTGTCTTGGCACCGAGTTAAAGGAGCGCCACTTGAGACGGAAAGCATATTTTACTCACTTGTATTGTTTGTTCCTCGAGCTCAGCGGCTGGTCTCCTGTTGTGTTGGTGACAACGGGCGAGATTGGATGTTCAGATAGTGAATGAGTCTCATGACTTGGCATGTGCTTGTCTATTGTGTCACTTGAATAGAATGTGGCCTTGCTGGAGAGGTGGGGGGGATGCGTGGACACACTCAACCTTTCAAGGGTGAAACTACCTTCAAGAACTGAGATTTGTAATGAACTTTGATATGCAAATATAATTGATTGCTGGAAGGGTTATTTAAAGTATGTAAACATTTCAAAGTCTGAATCAATGTAATGAGTGATTACTGAAGCTACATTGGTTCATTTCACATAAACATGCTTTGTTACAAACACTATAATATATAATGCATTTGATTGTTTAATTATATAACAAGAAGCATTTTATGAAGCTAGAGCAAGCAAATCTCGTCTGCTAATCTTCTGATCTCAACATTTCCTTTATCAATAATCAATCAATCCGGAATTCATTCAAATGATTCATCCTGGTAAATATCCTATTGGGTCCAACCGATAGGATATTTACTTACTAATAGTAACTAATAGTAACTTCTTATATACATACATAACCTTAAGGAAATGAACAGCATCAGAAACTACAGGTGGCACCCCACTTCCCACGAGTCAACACTGATCATAACTGTGCTGTGAACTATAGTTAACTTGACACTGTTGTTTTTGTTTCACTATAAAAATACATTTGACTCTAGAGGGTATATTTGACTCTCAAGCATTTGCATAGCCCTGGTGATAAAGTGTGGACAATGGTCTGACAACACTGGACAAAAGTGGGTCTAGAATGGATCTGTCAGTGGGTTGAGACAAAAGAGGTCTTAAATAGAAGCAGTGAACGAGATATTATCTTAGTGCTCTTGGGAAATGCGAAGCGCTCAATGGTTTAATTAAGAGTTAACTAATGTGTACTGTTTGTGCTGGAGGGGATGAGAGACACCAAGGGAGAGCGTTTAATCACAGCCCCTCCAGTCACGAAACTAGTCTTACTGCAAAAACACTTTACAAGCTGTAGAGGGCAATCAAAAGAAAAAGGTCATTAATGAGTCAATTATTTCTCATGTATTTATGGTTGTAGGTGAGCAGCAATGGAACTCCTGCAGCAGCAGACGGCCAGGCTGTGCAGACGGCCGATAATGCACTGGACCCACAGCAGCAGCAACAGCAGCAGCAACAAGCGCCCAACGCCTGGCAGGTTATTAAAGGAGTCCTCTTCAGGTGACCTTTTCTTTTTGTGTTGTAATTTTGGAAGCAAAGATGAGACAGTCCGCGATTATTCTGCCAGTAAATACATCCAGTAGATATCACTTTAGAACACCAGTGAAGAAAAAATAACGATTTGGCCTTTGGATATGTTTTAATTTGATGTATGATGTGCTTCATTATGCTGAGTATAACCAAATTTGGGGATAGACCATAGTGTAGAGGGGCTCACTATCAAGACTGATACTCTGCAAATTATATTTTGAGTTTGTAATATTCTTAATTTTGACAAAAGATTTAACTAATTTATTATGGTTTTTTTTGTGGCATACTTTACTCATGTGCCAGCGTGACATTTGCTTCCCAGAGAGAGTGAAGTAAGACCGAAGAAAATCAGTCAAAAGGGAAGGGTGCAACACTGTTCTATTATTTCACCTCTGAATGTGTCACTGTTGTCCCATGATTTATGAAGAAATAATGCTTTCTCTGTAAGTATGACTGTAATGCACTTTTACAGGATATAGTTTAATCTGATTAGCCCTTAAATCGTATTCTTCTGTAGCAGCTCTTTGGATGATCGCAAGAAAAAAAACTTTTTTTTAAAGCCACTAGCATTTTATTGTAAATGTAATTTATCATTCTCTTTGTTATCTGATCTTTTTTTCCTTATTACATCTTTTATACCTTTACTCAAACCTCTTATCCTCTTGGTCTGTTGCCTTTGTTTCCCCAGAATCTTCATAATCTGGGCGATTAGTAGTTGGTTCCGTCGAGGGCCATCCACACCTGACCCCAACACACCAGCTGGGGCACCCAGGGTACCCAGCAGGAACCTCTTTCCCAAAGACACCCTCATGGTAGGACTTCCTCACCTTTACATTTTTCTCCCATTGCCTCATCTGCACGGTGAGCTGTTGCAGTAAATATTACGTCAATGTGGATCATTCATAAACCCCCCCAAACCCCCCCCCCCCCCCCCCCCCACTGGGATCCCCCCTGAAACACATGCACAGCAAACTAACGGAACCCTTACATGTCAAAGTGACAACCTCTATACTTCTGTAATGTCATAAACACCTTTGTTTTCTCACTCTGTGCAGGACCTGTACGTGTACGTGTCCCAGGAGGAAGTATTCTCAGACTTCAACAACACGGACTCCCTCTTCTGGTTCCAAAGGGACCTAGTCTATGGAGACTGGACCATGGGGGAGAATGGGGATGGCTGCTACCAGCAAGATGTGGAGATGGACATCCCAGAGGTGGGTATAATTTAGGACTCATGAGAGCCGCAGTGTCAGAGTAGGGGGAGAATTCAGTCTTTAGTTAGTCTGAAGGAAAGAGTTGTTTATAATGACCGTAATAGATTAATTGACGACTGTGTGAAGTTGTTTCCATTTATGGTGTTTCCCTGCAGAGTGTTCAGCAGAACGGTTCTCTCTACATTCATGTCTATTTCACTAAAAGTGGGTTTCATCCAGACCCCAAACGCAAAGGGCAGTATCGCAGACTGGCAACAGTTCATGCAACACGAAGTAAGGACATGTACAAAACAACATATATCCTATCTTTGGAAAGTTAAAGTAACACAATAAAAAATTATAACATTACTTTTCCTCTTTGCCAGTGTTGAATAAATTCAAACGAAGAAAGTTTCTGAAGACCAAGAATCTGCTAACAGGAGAAACAGAAGCAGATCCTGAAATGATCAAGGTTGGTGTTCCTTTTAAAAATTTTTTTTTTATCTAACTACCCGTTGACTGATGCAGCAGCCATCACTTCCAAAATCAGCTTGGAGCATTTAACCAATGACACACTGGGCCGGCTGACCAAGCAGAGCAGTAATGGGTTTTGTTTTAGGAAGGGGCATGAGCTCTACGGAGCATTTTGTGCTGATAATGAAAGCAGGAGCTGGTGTTGTGGGTTTTGTGAGGAAACCTCAGTGTTATCTGAACACCCGAGACTGTCGACCTGTTCTTCGAGTGTCACGAGTTAAAACGAATGACTCCAAGAAGGAGTCAAACAGGTCCACTGTGAAGGGGCTGTGGATGTATGACATGTGTCAAAACTCCCCAGAAACTGAGGGTCAACTCTGAAATCTGTTTTTACAGCGAGCAGAGAGCCATGGTCCGGTTGAGATCATTTCTCATTGGCATCCCAACCTCACCATCAACGTAGTGGATGACCACACAGCCTGGGTCAAAGGTTCTGTTCCGCCTCCTCTGGACCAGCGTAAGTCCACATCACTCACCTCTGTGTCATCGCTGTACAATGCTGTTAATGGCTTCGATAGCGGCTCATTTCAGAGTCGGTTTGTGTTTTGTGTCAGTCTTTAACACTCCCACTTTTCCGCGCCGTCCATCACTAGATGTCAAGTTTGATGCAGTCAGTGGCGACTATTATCCCATCGTGTACTTCAACGACTACTGGAACCTGCAGAAGGATTACTACCCCATCAACGATACCTTGACAAAGCTGCCTCTTCGTCTCCACTACTGCCCGCTGTCCTTGTGGCGCTGGCAGCTGTATGCTGCACAGAATGCGCGCTCACCATGGAATTTCCTGCCTGAGGACACCTACGAGCAGTCTGATGAAGATCAGGACTCTGTCAAGGTAAGAGGTCACAGGGACACAGAGATTTAAAATGGTCAAACTGTTAAAACGATGAGTAGACAGTGGTGTGTGAATTATCTGGCTCTGTCAAGTAGAAGACCAGCACTGTTTTTAGAATGTGGATACTGCTCTGTGACATAACATGAGAACCGCTCTTGTTTGTATAGGTGGCTCTCTTAGAAACCAACCCATACCTGCTGGGACTCACCATCGTCGTCTCCATCGTGCACAGCATCTTTGAGTTTCTTGCTTTCAAGAACGGTAAGATCACAACAGCGTCGGTGTTCGGAGAGATTTTGCACAGCTTCTGTTTGACTCTGACTTCACCATCTCACCATCTCCTCAGATATTCAGTTCTGGAACAGCAGACAGTCTCTGGAAGGTTTGTCTGTGCGCTCCATCATATTCGGAGTGTTTCAGTCTCTGGTAGTACTGCTGTACATCCTCGACAACGAAACCAACTTTGTGGTGCAGGTCAGCGTCTTCATCGGCCTCCTCATCGATCTGTGGAAAATCACCAAGGTCATGGACGTCAAAGTAAGTCAGAAGACACTCGGGCTATTGTCCTCTGTCATTTTTTTAAAGACCAGCTGAACTCAGTTTGTTTTGGCTCATAAAGCTACACCATAAGTAACATTTTCCCACATGCCTCGATACTTGTTTTCAAATATCTTTACTCTATACTTTTGTCTGTGTGCCGTCATTCAATGAGTCCAATAACCTCATGTCTTTGTCTTCCACATTAGCTGGACAGAGAGAACAAAATCTTAGGGGTACTCCCGAGATTGGTTTTCCAAGACAAGTCAACATATGTGCAGTCTTCAACCAAAATCTATGACGATGTAAGTTCAATATTATCTAGAAAACATCCAAATACTGGATAATACAATTCAATGTATTTTATGTTAGAAATCTAAATCTACGTGAAAGCAAATAAGTCATTAGTTTCCGTCATTTTTATGAAAAGATGACTTGTGACATTTCCCCTCTCGTCTGATGAACAGATGGCCTTCAAGTACCTGTCATGGCTGCTCTACCCTCTGTTTGGCTGCTATGCTGTCTACAGTTTATTGTACGTAGAGCACAAAGGCTGGTACTCATGGGTACTCAGCATGCTCTATGGCTTCCTGTTAACATTTGGTAAGTTCATTTTGAATTATACAGATACTACTGCAAAGCCATACATTGACAACAGGGAGCTTGTGCACTGAAGTGATCAACAACTCATAAAGATATCGCAATAACTATTGTATATTCACTTTGCCAACATAGTCAAATAACTGAGTATTTGATACCCGAGTCACAGATCATTATCATGGAGGTGATGGATGTGCACTCGGCTCCTGTTTTCATGCTTGCATCATAGTTGCTCACTATTCCCCATGGAACTCTGTCACTGTGTTGTGTATTTATAGGATTTCACTTGTGTTGCCTGCAGAGCCATTCACTGCCTCCGGTGTTAAAAAGCCTTCACATGAACTAATCCAGTTCTCTTTGTTCTCTCTCTTGTTTTGCTTCAGGCTTCATTACGATGACGCCACAGCTGTTCATCAACTACAAAATGAAGTCTGTGGCCCACCTCCCATGGAGGATGCTCACCTACAAGGCTCTCAATACCTTTATTGATGACCTGTTTGCCTTCGTTATCAAGATGCCCATGATGTACAGGATAGGATGCCTCAGAGATGGTATGTCGTCTGTGACGTGGATGTTTTTAAATTGTTTTATTTAAAGATATGGTCAGCAGGATTTTCCCAAAAAACAAAGTATGGAATTCTACCAAGGTAGTGCTCTCATGAGCTGCTGGAAGTGCTTGGTTGTGTGCATTTGCAAAGTCACTCCTGTTTGTGTTTCCAATTAGTCATTGTTTTGCTGTCTTTGTGATGCTTCAGGATTATAAAGCCCTACAGTTGGGAGGCTTTTTTTGTGTGTGTGTTATAAACATACACCAAGTCCTACTGATAGCATCTGCCCTAAGGCAGGGGAGCGGGAGCCAATGTTGACTGATGTTTTCAAACGCCAACCGACAAACCCTCAATTCTATTCCTCTAAATCCCCACAATGAAGAAAAGTAAAATAATGATGGTGAACAAAGCTTAAAACATTGGCTGTGTAGTAATGTTCCTCTTACCATGTTTGACTGGAGATGGAGTTTTTCAAATTGATTTCAGTGGATGAATTCAGCATAAATTAACCTGTAAAGATTTGGGCTGTTTTAAACCTCTAAACATAAAAACATTTTCACCACACGTCACCTTCCTCAGCACCCAATGTCACTTAATCCTACACACTGTCCCTTTTTCCCATTATAACTAAGTGTTGCTTCTTGAAAACATGTGATTTTCGTCACTTGACCAATGTTTATTTCCTCTCCTGCAGATGTGGTTTTCTTCATCTACCTTTACCAGCGCTGGATCTATCGGGTAGACCCCAACAGGGTCAACGAGTTTGGCACCAGCGGAGTCGATCACGGCAAAAACAACACGGCTGGGCCTGAAGGTGCTCCCGCCGAGGCTGCAGCTGCCGCCATCACAGACAAACCAGAGGGGGAGAAGAAGAATGATTAAACGAGACCACGCCCTAACTGCCGGGGCAAAGAGAACTTGTGAAAACTAAGGCAGGGGAGAACGGGAGTTGTCGCTTAGCTATCATGGACACCACTCCACAAAAAAAAATGCAGTTCAACTGTTCCCTCTGGTTTCTGTGTGGATCCACAGAGAATCATGTTCAGTGTAGACTTGGTAAAATCTTCTTTCTGTTTCCCTCCCATCCCCGCCCTCTCGTTTTGCGGTTCAAGTGAAGTAAAACAAAACGTGATGTACTGTATTCTGTTTGATTTCTCAGAGGGTTACAGTGTCTTGGAGTGGAGTGGAGGCCCGGGGAGGGGGGGTGGTGGGGGGGGACTGGTCGCAGTTATACTCTATCTTTCTTTTTTTATGCAGGGAAGAAAGAGGCCAAGTGCAACTTTTGTTCTTTGTGTAGATTCCTTGTGAATTTTTCTTTTCATTCCACGTGAGCGCCTCGTTTTCCGACGGCCTGGAAATGAGTGAGTCGAGTTTGAGTGAAGCCGGAAAAGTCCTGAGCCTCGATGGGAATGAAGAAGAGAGGAGGTGACCGGAGAGGAGACAAATGACCCTATAGGACACTACCTGCAAGACAGTGACGACTACCCTCAATTTTAAACAAATGGTTATTGTTCTTAACTTGGAACACAAAAAAATAACAGCCTTGTTGGTATTAATATAAATATATTAATATTGTCAATGACTTCATTTTTGTTTTACTGGTCACTGAAGCATTTTTTTTGTATGTCCTCAAACTGTACAGTCTCAGCTTGTCATGTTAATAATACAGATGTCAAAACTAGCAATTTGCAAGTCTAATTTTAACAACCCCCCCCCTTGGCTGGATGGCCGATTTTCAGTTTCATGCTCCAAGCCAAATCACCTGGACGTTGTGGTGGAGTCAGGCAGGTGGTTGCTGGGACAAGACGCCGTGTCTCGTGTTGTCCAGTTGCTGTAAAACCATGAAACGGAGGAGGTTTGATGTTGGTACATATTGAATTTTGAGCATTCATGTTTATAGTAAAACCTAAGTGTGATTTAAAATGCCTATGCAAAGATCTGTTGATTTTAACTTTGTGCTGATTTGCTGCCACTGGGAACGTTTTGACAGACACCGTAGCGTTTAGTGACATCTAGTGGTGTCAACATAGACGACAATGCAAAAAAAATGGTGTGCAGACCTCCATAAAGAGGACCTGATGTAAATACAGACCTCATGTGAGAGATTAAGGCATACAATTATGCCAATAGATATCATTTCAGAATCAAAATATCCAACTTTAGTTACTCAGTTCTACTTTTCTTATCTGTGAGTGACACTTTTCCATTCCAGGATTTGAATGGCTTTCTTGAAATGACAACTTTCACTTTCCATTTCCTGTAAAGCTCTTGTTTTCCATTTGAACAGCAGGGGTCACTGCAGCACCACATCAGTTCAACAAAAAGACTTAATCCCGTCCTATTTTGTCAAACGTAGTACATAAACACAAAGGTCCCAGCGGGGGTTACTAGAGAAAGTTCACAAATGAGAAGCTGTTGCAACAACCAGGAGTTCCCACGTGTACGTATATTCTGGAAAGGACATGATGCAACCAGGTGAAATCCTGGGAAACTGACGTGCAGCAGGTTCTGGGATGGAGGCCAAATTATTAGATGAAACCTAAATATCTCGAACCCCAAACCCCCCACAGTCATATTTACACCAGGAGCAGGAAGCATGGACACTTAGCCGCACTCTTATAGAACAGATTATTTTGATAATCTCTTTATTATAATGTGCCAAAACATATTCATGTTCCTATTAAATCATTTAAAGTGGTGCTTTGAAGCTTCGGTGTACAAGTGTTTGGTGGAATACATTTTAAATGTGTTATGTCAGGAACCGGAACTCAACAATATCAATAATAATAATGATGATGATAATAAGTATAATAAAAGGGGGGTATTTATTGGGGAAATGTACAGGAACATTTCATATAACAACGATTAATTATTAATATCAATATATTGATATTCAATTTTCTTTTTGTTTATTTGAGATAATGCTGGATATTATTCTATGACATGTAGCTGGAGTCAGGTACCTGTAATCTTTTTTTTTTCTTCAGGTACCTGTTCGCTCGTGGGGTTTTCCGTCAGAGTGGCGACGTCATGACGCCGAGGGGATTTCCACTGACTTAAGCAGCCAATCGGAGGCCGAGCTGCTACGCAAACTCTCCAGTGAAGCGAGGCACGGTTCAGACGTTCGTGCAGGACTTGAGTTCAAGGCTGTACAACCCGCGATCACGAGTCGGTACCGTCAGTCAGAGCCGGCGTCTCCTCTTATCACTCTTTATCTGAGCGGGGCTGAAGTGAAGAGGGGAGGCGTTCACCGGAGAGCGACGGAGGCTCACGAGGTTTGCCGGAAAAAGTCGAAGGCAGAACGACAGAGTTGATGGTTTTTAAAGGACCAATCTCATGTGATGAGAGACATGGACATCTTCACTGGATCCTCTGGTGAGTGTGTGTGTGTGTGTGTGTGTGTGTGTGTGTGTGTGTGTGTGTGTGAGAGTCAGTGTGTGTTTTGTGTGTGTGTGTGTGCGCGCGCGCGCCTGTGTGTGTGTGTGTATGTGTGGTGACATCATTTTCAGGCATGTGATGTGTCAGAGCAGAGGGGACAACACCCATTCCCCGGAATCAGAGCTCTCTCCCCGGCCTCATCACTCTCACTTTCGCCGCTCTGCTCTGCACCGTGCACCTCACACATGTACTGTAGTTGTGTTGATGTTGTGTTGTTGTTGTTGTTGTTGTGTTGTTGTTGTGTTGTGTTGACTGACAGCATGTTTTCTCTGTGTCCTGCAGACCGGGGCCTGTCAGACTTTGGTGAGTGTTTTATAAAGTTGTGTGTGTGGGAGTTGTCAGTCATCATTAGTGTGACCTGAGGTGACCTCCTGCTGTGAAACCTCATCAGTGTTTCTGCTTCATCATGTTGATGTTTCATAACACAACACATGTTCGACATGTTACACCACAGACGACAGATCCACTAAACACAGTCATTACAGAAAGTCACAAAGGTTCATTCTTGCTATTTTAGTTCAACTCCATGGCCGTGAAGTGCAGGGCACAACAAGGAGAACATTTCATTAAACACATCAACCTAATCTCCCTCTAATGACCATTAGAGGATTTTTGATCCTAATTCTGGACATAAAACAATTGAAGGTTGTCAAAATCTCACAAAGCACTATAAGGTTTGAGAAATCACAATGACATTTCATAAAACGATACTTTTAGAAGAACGTATTTCACATGTATTTCACTACTACATTTGCAAATCATTGTGTATCATTTTCACATGTATTATTATTATTGTTACATTTCGTAAAACACCACATCTCATAAAACACACAATTTCACAAAAACACGCAAACATTCCAGACAAACATTCCACGAAACACAGCATCTCACATAATGAACCAGCATGCTCAAAAACAAAACAGTGTAGAGAACAGAAACATGGCACAAAACACAACTTTATACAAAACAACAACAATTCAGAAAACCTGAAATTTCACAAAACACTACGACATATCACAAAACAGACTTTGACTCTGAAAGGCTTAAACAACAATATGATCCAACCCTTTTTTAATCCTTAAAATGTTGATTTGTCAAATGTCAAGTGTGCCCGTTTTTCTGAACCCTGTCCCTCAGACATGATCGAATCTATAAATGTCAAATTCCGCTCATTTGCCGACAATTTTCTTTCATTTTTTCTCTCATTAGAGCTCATTGAGGAAATCATCACACAGGACGGCGAGCAGTCAGGTGTCGCCCTCCCTCGACCATGTCCGCCTCCCGCCGACCTCCTCTCACCGCTGCCGCGGGACCAGCACCTCAGGATGCACCGGCAGCGCTCCCCGCCGGCCTCCCAGCCGGTGCTGGTGGCCAGGGGCACCGCACCGCCGGTGAGTCGGGTCAGATATCCTCATGAGCGCCAGCCTCGTCTTGTGTGTCACTGCATCTGTTCTCATGTGGTTTCAACCTTGGTTTGGTGGTTTCCTGACCGTTGGCGTCTGTTAACAACGTGAGGATTTCACTCATGTGAGGGCTGAGACTATGGGGCCAGACTGTGTGGAACACGATGTGGCACAGTTTGCCTGGAGGGCACTTTTGCTCTTTTAACCCTAACCTGGCCGGAACACGTCATTCTGAAAGGTAGAGTGTGTCGCATTCGATGGATGGTGTTTTTGTTTTTGTTTTTTTTGGCATCAGCCAAAGTTGACGTTCCTCCCCAACACCCAACGTACGCCGTAAGCGGCACCACATCACGGTAAATGTGGAAGTACGTTAGAATGTAAACACTTTCGGTTTGAGAACTCACAAAGTCATTTCATTGAACACTGCTTTCAGAAGAACATGTTTCGCACGCATTTCAAGACTACATTTGCAAATCACTGTGTGTCAGACATTGTCACGCGTTGTTTCACATTCAACGCTCATGTCACGAAATGTTACATTTCGTAAAAAAAAACACCACATCTCATAAAACACACAATTTCACAAAAACACGGAAACATTCCAGACAAACATTCCACCAAACACGGCATCTCACAGAATGAATCAGCATGTTCAAAAACAAGACAGTGTCGGTAAAAAAACATGGCACAAAACACAACTTTATACAAAACAACCCAGAAAATTCTGAAAAACCGTAGGCTGCACCACGTCGCGGTGAATGTGGAAGTACGTTACAATGCAAACACTTTTGGTTCCCCTGTCACAGAGTCAGTCAGTTTATTTCAGTGGTGTGTTAGTCACAGGCCTGAATCGAGATCTGTGGCTCACACACAATGGGACTAGAACCTGTTCCTCTACAATATGAAACACACCAGCACATCACCCACTCGTTTTACTTACACCTCTACTTTTACTGATGACATCGTTTTTGTAGGTAAAGTCCTGCTTAATGCACCTTTCGTGACTATTGTCTCTGCCTCTTTGAGGAAGGGATTCCCTGTGGTGCAGCGTTACCACAGGTGGTAAAAGTCTCAATAAGGCTGGTCGAGTGGAAAGTCCTGTGCTGAGGAGCCGGTGTCGCAGTATCGACGCCCACAATGAGCCTCACAACAACGCTGCAAAGATGCATCGTGAGCAATAATAGTAATTGATCTGTGAAGGCACCGGTGTCCTTATTTGTCTCTGAGTCCACAGTGTCCAACGTGGTGCCGCTGGAAAACGACCAAGGGTGGTAAGGCGCAGTGTGGTGCGCGCGCCGCCTGCAAAGGACGGTCGGCTCCTTTGCTGTGGTGTGGCGGAGCAGAGTTTTACTTTTACTGGAAAGCACGTGGTCTGCTGAGGTGAAGGAGGTCAGAGGTGCTGTGATCCGATGAGGCTGCTCTGTCAGTCCGACGCGGTGACCAGCGCATCCAGCGTGGGCGCACCGGCAGCTTCCAAAAAAAGTCTTTCTTTTTCAAGCTGTTTATACACGTGACTGTTGGGCAAGAGTTGGGAGTCACTGTGACCTGTGAGAAACATCCACTCCTCCCCAGCATGCTGCTTTGTGGGAGGGTTGAGGCCCAGGGCGAAGAGGATCGAGGAGGAGGAGGAGGAGGAGGAGGAGGAGGAGGAGTGGCCGGGGCGACTGAGAAGAACTGAAATCCGACTCCTACTTTCAGTTTGCCGTCATCTCTGTTTACTCGCCAAGCCCACTCCGGGGTTAGAGGTCGCATTCTTCGCACCGCTCTCCTGCTCCCATTGGTCGATCTACGTCAGGTCCTCGCTGACTCCCTACTTCCTGTCGGCTGGCTCGGTCTGCCAGGCTTTTGTTTAGCTGCCGTGTTTCTCAGGAGAAACAGGTATGTCCACATCAACGCGCCAGATAAAGCGTCGTATGTGTCCGTGGACAGACAGGAAGCAGTGAAACATGATCTCACGCAGAGGCATCGTCCAGATCTGCGCAGCGACGCTTTCTTGAGCCGTCGCTCTGGTTCCACTGCTGAGTGAGAGGAAGAGGAGGAGGAGGAGGAGGAGGAGGAGGCTTTACTTCTTTGTTCCCTGCAGGTTTGATCTTCATCTTTTCTTAAACTGAAGCCAGGACAAAGTGTCAGGACAGGAATACGTGACTGGTGAATTTGTAGAGAGAGAACGTAGAAGCTGGAAGAGAGAGAGAGAGCAAGAGAGAGAGAGAGAGAGGGACATAAAGTTTGTGTGGGGGTGGAGTCAGTGGTGGAGGATCGGTGGTGTAACGGAAAATTCAGACAGCACATGTTTGATTCTGCGCTCTGATGTAAAGCACATGCATGAAGGGAAAACGTGCTGTGCCTCAGTTCTGCTGCTGCACTGCTGAGTTTCGCCGACTTATCTCTCTCGTGTATAACAGACCTCTGCTTCTCTGTTAAAGGGCCAGTGTGTGAGGTTTGTTTTCATTACCCCAGGGGCTCTTTATCTCAATATCCACAGCAGGGCCTCTGCATGTAGGCCGCCATGTTGCATCACCATGTGTTTACATTCGTTTTGATAGCAAAGGACGGCGACCGTAGGCTTTATACGTGTTCTGAAGGGTGATGGGTTTTAGGCTGCGACACCCGGCTTCACCACTAGATGCCACTAACGGCTACACACTACACCTTTAAACACTGCAACTATTTTCTTTCTTTTTGCTTTGTCCTTGTCTTCTATGTTGATGAAATGTTTAATATTTCCATCCATCCAACCATCCATCCATCCATTCATCCATCCATCCATCCATCCATCCAACCATCCATCCATCCATCCAACCATCCATCCATCTATCCATCCATCCAACCATCCATCCATCCATCCATCCATCCATCCATCCATCCATCCAACCATCCATCCATTCAACCAACCAACCATCCAACCATCCATCCATTCAACCATCCATCCATCCATCCATTCATCCATCCATTCAACCAACGATCTATCCATATGGTCTTTATCAGCGTCTATTCAGAGCAGGTCTCCGTCCTCAGTGTGACACTGTATAACGTTCTTCTGTCTTCGTCCGTCACCCTCGTGTCCACAGCCCACCTGCACCTTCTCACCGTCCCTGCTGCGCCTCAACAACTCCGGCGAGATGGCGTCCGCTCCTCCTTCCCGCGCCGTCGCCTCCTCTGCGGGATCCTCTCACCCACGCCAGAGCGCTTCCTCCAAGAACCGCAACAGCAACAACACCGACATGCTGGACCGGATCCTGGAGAAGCCCTGGCTGGTGGTGGTGGAGGAGCCCAAGGACAGAGGCATGAGGTTTCGGTACGAGTGTGAGGGACGCTCCGCCGGCAGCATCCTGGGTGTGACCAGCACCGACACCAACAAGACTCAGCCTGCGATCGAGGTACAGACAGAAAATAGAGTCCAGATATCTTCAGTTCAATTTCACTTCCGACCTCAGAGGGCGGGGCGGGGGTGGGGGAGGGGTGGGGGGGAAATCACCAGCTCTGAGAAAGAGGCAGGTTTCCACCACGGTTGATACTGTTTGGTGTGTACACTTAGAGCCTCCATGCTGGGGTGGTGCAGGTGGGAGGAGCTGGAGGGATGTGGGCTGTTGGAAGGAACTAGAAAGTCCCTGCGACTCCAATTTGAAGTGCGGTAGGGTGAGGGTGGTTTCAACGACCCTGCAAAACGAACGAACCCACCAACTTCCTATAGACACTGTGTGTGTGTGTGTGTTTGTGTGCGTGTCTGTGTGTTGGGGGGAGGGGGTGTTTCAATTTCATGAAGCCTATGTGTATAAAGAATTATTTTCCGAACCGAGTCACAATGCAGTGTAATGTATCTGTAGGTCTCCATAATTACAAGTGTATTCAGGATTGTTTATATCGCTTTATGAAAATAACCATCATGGCCGCCATGATGCCAGTGTCTGTTGATTTTGATCAAACGTCTTTTCATATACGCCGACATGCACTCATATTTGAACTGAGTTATTATACCTGCCAACCTTGAAATAGTGTGTGTTTGACTTTCACCAGCAGGTGGAGGATGATGTTCTCACTGTTTCTCCCCTCAGATCCAGGGTCCAATTGAATACATCAAAAAGGTCACAGTCACTGTTTCCTTGGTAACCAAAGACCTCCCATACCGACCTCACCCCCACTGCCTGGTGGGTAAAGACTGTCCGGTGGGCTCGGGAATCTGTGTGGTCTCATTCAACCCTCACAGCAACCGGCGTCACAGGTGAATATCTGTCTCCTCCCTCTGGGTTTATGTGGCGCAGACTTAAAGGTATAGTACGCAGGGTTTGAACTTAACATTTGTTGGATATCTGTTATAAAGTGACGAGAAAGTGGAGACAGAGAGCAGCATCCCTGCAGAAATACACACCATTACAAGAGATTTCATGAATTCTTTCTGGGAAACGTCTGCATACTACACCTTTAAATATCATACATCTCTAAAAAAAAAACAACAACTCTTCCCTTCCCTTTACATTTTCCCCTGCAGCTTTGCCAACCTTGGTATCCAGTGTGTGAGGAGGAGAGAGATGGACTTTTCGCTGCAGAAACGAAGAAGCCAAAATGTTGACCCCTTTCAAAGTGAGTTGGAGGTTAACACACACACACACACACACACACACACACAGAAACACACACAGTTCCTCTTCACATCCGTTGATTTTGTACGTCTCCCTCAGCTGGTCACACAAAGGGCATCGAGGACCTGGACATGAACGCTGTGCGTCTGTGTTTCCAGTGTGAGCTGGAGTGGGAGGACGGCAGGAAGGACAGTCTCAGCCCGGTGGTGTCCAACACAATTTATGACAAGAGTGAGTCATCGCTCCACACAGTTCCAGCATCGAGGCCAGATTTGTGCAACTGGACTCACCTGCTTTTTTTTTTTCCTTTCTCATGCTTTTCTCCCACAGAGGCCACGACGACGTCCCAGCTGAAGATCACCTGTTTGAACAAGTACAGAGGCTCCAGCCGCGGCCTGGAGGAGATCTACATGTTGTGTGACAAAGTGCAGAAAGGTGACAGGAGCGTTTAGTCATTTTTAACGTTCTCTGGTGGACAGAACGTGGCTCCACCTCTGCCCCAGATATCGAAATTGTTGGAGGGACCAATGAGTTTACTAGCGGTTGTGTTTTCACAGCGGTGTGGAAGAATGTTATCTATTGAAGCTAAATCACACAACGTTAGAACGAGCAATACAACGACGGATATGGGTTAAGGTTCACTAACCTAAGTTTTGTCTCACGTATTCCTTTCAAAGTGAGACTCAACTAATCAGTGATTGTGAAGGTCAAAGGTCAGGATTGCTTTGACCTCACAACGAGCATTTCTGAAGAACACCTCCAGGCAACACAGTCAAATTTGGTGCAAATGTTGGACTAAAAAAAATGAATAAGAAAAACTGATTATGATTTTGTGGTGAAAGGTCAAATGTCGCTGTGACCTTACGGTGTGAGAATGCGTGAGGAGAAATCTCTCAACTTATTTCCGCAAACCTTCGCTTCGACTCAAAGGTCAAAGGTCACACCAGTCTCACGCACACAGTTGTTGTCGTTTATTCACGTGGCGCCACGTCCAAACACAGGCGCTAGCTGCGTTAAACATGGCTGCTCTCGGCCTCGCTGGGTTACAGATGACATCGAGATCATATTCAGACGAGGCTCGTGGAAGGCGAACGGGGAGTTCGCCCAGCCGGATGTGCACCGGCAGATCGCCATCGTGTTCAAGACGCCGCCGTACCAGGACCAGGGCATCACGGAGGAGGTGGAGGTCAGCGTCGCGCTGCGCCGCATCTCCGACCAGATGGAGAGCGAACCCGTGACCTTCACGTACCTGCCGTACAACGCAGGTGAGCGCGGACTGAAATGAGCCCCGACCATGGGACGTTTCGGATTGTTGTATCGTACCTTTAAACAAACCGCTTTCCATTTCAGATCCATATGGGGTGAAGAGGAAGTGCAGGATAAAGACCGACATCAGTTTCAGAGAGAAGCCGTGTTTATCAGGTGAGGTCGGCTCCACCTTTTCCCCACTTTTCTCTGTTTGAATGAACTTGTTTGGGGTTTTATTTTTTTTTTTAGCATATCAATTCAAACCGCCGCTGGCTTGTATTTCTCGTGGTTTTTTTTCTTTTCCATGCAACTCAACCCGTCTCCTCCCTCGCAGCCCTGTGCGCACCTGCGGCAGAGCAGCCCTTCCACTTCCCACCGCCTCAAACCACAATGCCTCCAGACAAATGGCCCTGCGCTGCCCAGCCCGTGTCCTCCTCGGCGGGGGAGGCATGTTACAACGCGCCCCAGGACTCCAACAGCGGCCTGGATGAAGCGGCGCTGCTGAACCAGCTGCTAGAGATCCCCTCGGTGTGGGAAATGTTTGACTTTGACGGGACGTCCGACGACGGCTCCTCGTTTTCCAGCATGGACGTGAACTTGAACCCGAACTTTGACTCGTACGCGCAGGACTTCTCCCAGTACAGCGACCTGCAGTTCAACATGCTGGTCAACGAGAACCTGCAGACGGAGCCACAGGACGGCCTCGGCAACGTGGTCCAGGTGAAGAAAGAGGAGGCGTTATGAGGACGGGACGCGCGCGGTCCGCCGCCTTTAAAGGAATATTCGGATGTTTTCCCGGGACGAAGGCTCGGCCTCTCTTTGCCGCCAAGTGCGAGTGGCGCGCAGTTAGCTTAGCGTAGCGGCGGCAGTCGGAACAGCCGGTTGGGCTCTGACATGCCACTCTAAAGCTCCTTAATGCCACATGAGGGTTGCCCCCCAAAATGAAAAAAAAAACGTCCATTTGTCCCGATGTGGAGCTCAAATTCTATGTAAAGACTGGCAACGCATTTCCACTTTTTCACCCCACAGTCCATTATTCATTGGCCCACGGCAAATTCCAAAGACAGAATGGACCGTGACCTTTGCACTTGAGTCGAGTGTGCGTCTATCGCCTCATTCTAGATCGCTGTCCAAGTTTGGTGTCCCAGCATTAGTGGCTCAGTGGATTGAGCGGTCGCCTTTCGACAGTGAAGGTGGCAGGTTTGAATCCCACAGTGTCATTTGTTTTGCTTGCAGCGGCCCGGCTTCTTGCGTGTTTTCCTCTATCTGACCCTCAGTGAAGCAAAGTTTGGACGCCCTGATTTAGAGCCTCAAAGGTCACGTCGTCCGAGATCCACCATGGAGCAGCTGCTCGCACCCTTTGCGTTTGTATGTAACGTAGGCCGTCTAGACTCCAGGATGCCCCGCCCACACGCACACGCACACACCCACGCACACACACACACACACACACACACACACACTGGTCTCAAGCCTGTAAATACCAGTCTTGGAGGGAGAAGCTTCCAAGGAAACGTTAAGGCCAATTTATCACTCTGCATCAAAGCCACACATTGTTGTGACTCTTCAGAGTTGTGTGTTAGTGTGCAGGTCACTTTGCAGTTCCACTGCCCAAACACTAGGGGGTCATTCGAGGTCATGGCCGCGAAATGTTTTGTCTTCCTCTTTCCAGTCTGATGTCATTGTTGACTTCAGAAGACTAGTGAATGTTGCTCAGCAGCACAGACACGGTACAGATCGATATGCTCGTGTACAATAGCGTGAATGTAGAATTGGACTTAAACCACCACACAGCGCCCCCACTGGTGACTGGTTATACTGTTATACCCCCTTAAGTCACTCCCATCCAGGCCATGACACCATTATCACCTTCTTGCGTGTTAATTTACAGGTTTGGGAGAGAGGTTCATGCAATGAACAGCACCACCTGCTGGCCACTGCCACTCGTAGACTCATGTGGGTTTCACAGCTCTCCTCTCATCTACGTCTTTATCATTCCCAGAGAGACTCGCTGATCAAGGCTTCAGGAGCACAGTTTTTAAAGGCTGGTGTGTGCTGCTGCTGCTGCTGCTGCTGCTGCTGCTGCTGCTGCTGCTTTAAATGCTGATGGTCACAGTGGAGATTGAAAAGGGAACTTACAAACTTCCCTCCTTAGCTTCAGAACTCGAGAAAGTCGTCAGCACATGGGTGTCTCTTGCACTATAGCTGAAATAAGATTGAGAAAACTGCCATGTCATCAGTTTCGGACAACTGTATTGGTTTCGTGTGTCTTCCGTACGCTTTTAGAGACCAAACCTTGTTTCAGTCACACTGTCTGTGTTCATCCTCTTTCCTTTTGTGCCATTTCAAATTTACACTCATCACATGTCCAGCTCCACCCCCCCCCTCCCCACCCCCTCTCCTCGTACAGCACTTAAGTGTAAATACTTCATTTAGAAAAAATTAAATGTCATCGTGTTATTTCTGTTGTGTCAGCACTTCCTCATATGACTGCTCTTGTGGTGATTTTCCTATGAAAAACGTCAAAAATGGATAAGAATGACACACACACACACACACCAACATTCCTGTCCTGTACGCTCCGTTAAAACGAGTCACGGCAATAAGAATTTCACATTTAAATGTCGCGATCATGTGAAAAACACACACGGTGTGTTATTGGAAACTCTGGCTCGTTTAGTCTCCGCAGCTTAATGAATACAACTCCTCCTGCTCTGTTTGAGTTTCACTGCTGAGTCACCCACTCTTTTGAAACGTGTCACTTACCACTCTCCGGATTAGGTTGGTTGATTGAGGCATACGGGAAAATGTGTTCCATTGTCTAACTTATATAACGCATATCGTAAAGGTCCAGTGTGTAAGATTGAGATCATTTCTCTTGGCGGACATTGAATTTCTAATATTTGCTTTTAAAATAGCGCATCTTCTGCTGAATGTTACAATGGTTGTTTTCATTGCCCATGAACAAACCCTCTTTATTCCCATCCATGCTCCTCTCCATGGAGGCCGCCATGTTGCACCACCATCTTTCTACAGTGGCCTAGAATGGACAAGCTAAGCACCCCTTTGAGTTACAGAATCAATACGTTATGGTTTGACATTGTTCGTAAAGACAATTAAAAGGGAACGACACACATGCTTTAGCGCTCGTCACATTTGTCATTTATCACTGAGCAGTAGACAAACAAATAGATTATGGCTATATATTATTGTGTGTGGTGACTCCATGAGCTGATGATGATGATGATGAAGAGTAGAACAGAGCAGGTGATAAATGATCTGCTTGACTACACCCGAACACAAGATGATTTATTTTCACTCTCACTGGGAAAGTCCGCTCCTGGCTAATTTCTATTGCCCTTGAACCACACGCATGTACACACACACACGCACACAGACACACACACCATTATAACCTGTTTGACTTGTCTGCACATGTCCACACCATCATGTAAAACTATGATGAGTTCATCCTTTGTGCTTTACATAGAAAATGGAAATAGACCAGCGTGTGTGTCATTGTGTCTGAATTAAAGATCGATAGATAGGAATAATAGATATGAATGAATAGATCAATTAAAGATACATCTGGAAACTGTGGAAACAGTTTGTTAAAAAAGGGATTCATAACAACAAATGCAGGTTTCATCTTATCGTGTCAAATTTCTCAATTAATTCCAAAAAATGGAATACTTTATGTATTAACTGAGAATAGATATCTGTGTTTGTATGACATGTTTTTCTGGGGTTTTTCCAGCTTGTGTGTTTATCGACCTAAGGTGTGAATCTCTCTGATGTGATGGCAGTTTTTTTTTCTGGGCGGTGAATGACAACACCCACGGGAGTCCCCACTCCTGTGAGGATTCCACAGTGAACCAGAATAGCCTTCTGTGACCACAGTGGTAAAACACCAACACAACTGACAGTGATCAGAACAGAAAGTAACGAGGGAAGCCTCAGCTGCGTGGAGGCACCATTTCACAGAGCACTGTTTCAATACATCAGTGTTTGTGTCAATCAATACAGTATTAATCATCTCCTCTCGTCTTTTAATGATTGTGGAGATATAACACAGTTATGTGGTGTAGTTAATATCTGGCTTCATGTGATTAAGTTGGTTTTATAGTTGTAGTTTGAGTTGAATAATTGATTCCATCGTTGCTTTCCTTATTTTAGACACTTTGGCGCCATCTGCTGGATGATCTCAGAGGCAACTTGGGGAAACACGGTCATTCACTTGCCGCTTACACCTGTGAGTTTATGTCTCACTACTTTTTGCCAGTATGTTTGCAGGTACTTTTGTAACATTCCCTGACTTTCAGTAGTGTAGCTAATGTGTTTAATGTATGTAATTTATTTACTCCTGCTGATTAGACAACAAACTGCAGTGAGAAGGCTCAGGGTGACGCAAACAGTATCTACAGTTATTCATTTACAATTAAAATCAAATGACAATTGTAACTTTTGTCTCTCTTGCTTTACAGATGACAGAGACAAGATGCAAAATGCGAGTTGGACAGACAGGAGCTAAACCTTGTTGATTAGATGATGAGCCAAAATGTCAAACTGTACCTTGAATTCTGTCATTTTGCAAAACAACTGTTGGAGAACAGATGAGCAGAAACAAGTTTTAAGAAAACCAGGATTATATTTATGTTCTAGACACAACATTCTTTATCTCAGCTGGTCTCAAGAGTATTTACACTGTTATCTCTTGTTCCCTAAATCCTTGAATGTCTCACATGTTGGTGGAAAAAGACAAGTCAATCAATAAATTAGCTACAGTCCAGCATGGCTGTGGCCTCTGTGGCGCTCCAAGATCTAAGGAATACCTCCGACTGCACAAAAGTCCACAGGTGTGTGACTGGAGGTGCAGCCACCATGTGGAGAAGCTCGACGGTGGAACCTCCGTTCGTTTTCAGTCTGACGAGGCGCATCTGTCCCGCTCCTTGAATTCACTGCCTCTCTGCAATGTGCGGTGTTGAGAGTTTTTGGATGCGCAGCTCCTCCACCAGCTCGTCCACGCAGGCCTTGAAATGAGGCTCTGGCTCCTGGAGGAGAAGAGTCACAAGGACATGGAGTCAGAAAACGACCAGACACATGTTAGAGATGGAGTCATTTAAAATGAATTTGAGGTGATCATTTATTTCGAGCATCTTCCACAGGTTTGGTTATGGTTTGGTTACGGTGTGATATAGATAAGTAGAGGATATTTGCGTTCATATCTTTAGGTTGCACTTCAGCTTTGTAGCCTGTTTAGTTTCCAGTTGTTGAGATTTAGGCAGTTGGACTTTGTTACCTTGTGCTCCAGTTGCCTCTGTTTCTCCACAGCCTCCTCCAGGCTGAGACCCAACCACTCCGCCTCCTCCTCTGGGATCTCAAACTGCTGCTCACGCAAAAAAGCATTAAATTATTCATATGAATGATTGCCGACATGTCATAAACAACACATTAGTGTGTGAAGACACGCCTGACCTTGTACTTGTTGTAAACCTTCTCTCTCTTGACGGGGTCGTTGGGGTACAGGTCCGTGTCTTTGCGCGCCAGGCGGAGCAGCATGGCCCTCTTCAGGTCCATGCCAAGTTTGGAGTTCAGGTCGTCTTTCGATGTCTGAAAAGAGGTTTGGACAGAACAGTCACACAAAGAGGCGAGAGAACAAAGACGACATTCGTGGGAGCGTTGTGTTCTGGCACCTTGAGGATGTACGAGTCAAAGCCATAAAAAGCATCGATGAGGTTGAGAGTGCGCGCTGTGACGGTGATGGTGAATCTGTGATCCAGGATTTCGCTGTACAACTCTCGTTTGAACAGCTGTGGTTTCCAGGTTTTCCCCAGACGATTGGACATCTGCAAGAAGAGACGGTGAATTTGTAATATCGTCAACAAGCGACGATGTACTGCAGCTTTGCACAGGGTTGACTGTCACTTTTGCAAGTCACTTCTGCTCATTTATATAATAGCACAACGTGATTTTTTCTCTGCAACACTCTCCATCATGACTTCTGTAAATAATCGATATCATAGATTATTATAGCTGCACTCACTTTGTCATTATTGGCATATCTGAAGCCTTGGATCCAGCCCTCTCCTCCCCACAGGCCGTCCTGGGACTCCGGGGGATAGTAGATGGGGATGGGGACATCCTGCACCCGCTCCCTCAGCCCGGTGACCGGGTTGGCCCGGTACTTCACTCCCAGTGGTCTCCAGTGGACAGGAGTGGGCTCCTTCACCTCCAGAGACTTCACGTAGTGTTTAGGGAGACGAGCGTAGATGCCCTGCTTCATCTTCAGGGCATCCCAGACTTTAGGAGAGAACTTGTGAAAAGGCATGACCGGATGTCCTTTCAATCAGAAACCTGTCGGACAGAACAAGGGGGAACGCGGTGTTACGTCACCACGTAACTGCAGAGACAGAAACGTCGGCTATGCATAAATCAGTCTGTTTTATGTACCAACTTTCAACCGATTCTGACACTGCATGTCCACAAATGAAGTTTCCCCACTCTTTTCCACATACACCCAACAACCGTGAGAACTAAATGAATACCCGTGTCCTTTAATTTGCTAACTTTCTTCCCCACTAATGTATGATTTAGGAATTTAAGTATGACACCTTAGGATTAATCATTTTAAAATTTCACCACAGTAACTTCATGTTAGCAACATGCTAATTAGCACAGGCTAACAACACGGTTATCAGTGTGTATTTAACTAAACAAGGTGTCTGTGACGCTG